>JARHVA010007132.1:572500-617500 GCA_037957365.1 Torreya grandis
ATAACCCTAACTCATTTATATTCTTAAAATCATAAACAAACACAAATATATCCATTTTGAGAGGGTATTTGAGTTACTCAAATGGACATATAGGTGATTGTGTGTTCATTAAGACTGTGTGTACTTGTTTGATATAGTCTAAAACATAGTGTTCTAGGAGTCTTTGAAACATTAGAACCTTATCATTAAAATATTGAATGAGTAATGATATGGATGAGTGCCCTATAAAAATATTAGAACCTTGTATTTTCACCATTACTATTTAAAGATAATTTCAAGCTTGGTTCTAGACATTGTTACGGTAACTTTGGCTATGTGTGTATATGTCCTTGAATTAGGATTTTCCTCCAATATTAAAACATCCTCATTAGCTTTTCCCACTAGTTAAAGTATTATATACTTCTTAATCTCTTGGAACTCTAATTCTCATCCATATGACTATTAAGACCCATTTCTTAAACTAAATGTAGGTGTCAATCTTAGGACTATTTGACTGTGTATAGTACTTCATAGGTCTTCAAGTTTACCATGGCATCTCATATAGAATCTAGTAGGTGATTGTCTAGGAATTTTGAGTGTGTAATCTTAAATTTTGGTTTTTCTTAATTCACCATGGCACTGATAAACATTATTATTTGTCATTATGGAGTCTTTCCTTATTCATTCTAAATCCATTGGCATCTCAAAATAGCTTTAAATCCTGTGTTCCTATCTACACAGTCAGTTCTAAAGGTGGCTCTTTTTAGGAATTTAAACCTTAGTTTATCAAATTATTGACTCATATGCATTGAGATCCTTATTGGTACATTGAATTTATCTTGAAAACTCTAAAAAAATTCATTCTTGAGTAAGCTTTGAAACACGTTGATAACAATGGGTTCACCACAATGATAGATCTATAAGCCCCTAGAGGATACAAGTTGTTAGTTATATTTGAACCTTGAAAAGTGTAATATGGAAGAATATTTAAATTAAAAGGTCATTACCACCATTATATCAAAATATTAATCACAAAGTCACAACTATAAATTATTGGAAACATTTACTTGAAACCACTCAAATCAATTGACTTGCAAACACAAAGAATACACAATATAGAGTCTACAATGGTAAATGAAGGAAGTGACCATTGAAGCTTGTATGAAATTTTCAATTAAATATAAGATAATGAATTGATTTTTTAGAATTTAGAAGACTATAAAAAACCATTAAAGTTCACTTGACCACTTGGAAAACTCAAAAACATAGAAACATGATTAGTCACTTGTAGACAATGCACCAAAGAGAAATTGCTTGCCAAAAGGACCTCAACACTTTCCACCATGAGGGATGAAAGTGTGGTAGGAATATTAAAATTTATTATAACTAAAATAAACTAGATATAAATAGGCATAAATTCACATTTTACACTAGAGTCACTGCAAACTTAGCATATGGGGTTTTGAGCTCTTAAAAAGAAGTTTCAGATCTTAGTGATTATTCATAAATATAAGAGAAAAAATCCAAATAAAAATACCACAAATTTTAAGCCTATATGGGTCTCAATTTTTTTAAAAAATATTATCCTCCAACTCTAACTGTATTGCCTATACCATCTTCTTGAAGTTGGCCTTCACTAGCTTGTCAAGGAGATGATGAGAGAGAGAATGATATGTCTAAAATTATTGAAATAAAAACTTCTTACCATTATTTTTAATAACCTATAGAAGACCAAATGACACTCTAAAACTATTTTAATTTTTCCATGACTTCAATATGTCTGTATAATTTCCTCTAACTATTCAAAGCTACATTAAACTCTAAGAAAATTGTCTTTATTTGACAAGTTGATAGATGTGGAATTTTAATAATTGATAAATATATTTGGAATATGTATTTTAGGATTTTTTCATTTAAGGAGATTTTTCACATACAAATTTGAGACAAAATCACCTTTTATATGCATTTTTAACACCCTCAAGTTAGTAAATGAATTCAAACCTTCCAAAACTTCATGAAACATTGTGAAAATGTGTTCGACACATAATATGACATTAATCAACCCATAATCACATATTAAACACTTTTATCATTTCTTATCTATCAATGACACCCCTACACCACTATATGACCTCAATATGAAATTACCTCAACTTCTCCAAACTAACCTTAAACAATGCTCATAAGGTTAAATGAAGACTATAGGAACCATACAAGCATGACATAAACACATGAAAGGTTTTAATTTTTAGGGGCTAGACAAATTTAACTTGGGGTCAAATTTGGTCAACATTTTTGGTAATTCACAAGGGTAGCATGTCTATAATGCTAATAGGACTAAATGCCTTGCATGGCCATTGGGTAATGGAGTCTCTTTCACTCAGTTTTAGAACTTAATATACCTTGAACATTATATAAAAAAATTATTACCTTCACAACACAAAAAAATATAACAAGACACAATTAAATCACAAGACACAAGTAAATCACAAGACACACACATATACTCTCAAGCACTTAGGAAACATAAAGACAACTTAAACAATTTAGACTGTATATAAACTAACCTAAAAGAGAACTCTTCCTCATAGATAAAATGGGAAACTTACACCATCTTTAGCTCCATGAGATGAAGGAATGCATGAATCAAGTTTCATTTTGATCTTTATTTTTGGTGTCTCCATCTCCTTCATGCTTACCAATCTTCTTGGCATGTCTTCAAATTCAATGATGATAGTTACAAACATGTCACCTATGAAGGTGAACTCTTCTTTCACTTCAATATCCTTCTTAGTAAATTTCTTGATGTTTTTTCTTGTCTCAATCATGGTCACTTATTGACTTATAGGGGCAACATCTATCTTGGTGTTTTTAAGTTTGTCATGTTGTCCTTCAAGAAGGAAATCATCTTCAAGAACATTTATATACTTATTACCAATTGGTATATCATAAATATGTTTAAGGATATTATCATACACAACCTAATATTAATCATTATCCTCCATGAATACATATTTTTCAAGTTTTTTGTGCACATGACTTTCAACAGTGTAAAGATGTTCCAACTCTTGGAGAAGCTCAACATGTTATTATCAATAATATTTGTCTTCCTTCTCTTCAAGAACCACAAATTATTTAAATTCATCTTATTTTCTTTAGGATTCTTCAACTTCAAGGTTGGTTGTGAATTTAACAAGTTTGGATGGCATAAGTTTTTCTTTTGGGATCACACCATCAAGAGGTAAGGCAACTTCAAGAGTGTCTTCTAACTAACCATTAGGGTGTGTAGGATTTTTAATGCCTTAAAATTATTCAAAAATATTATTGAAACTATAAAACATGTCATATTTATTCATGGAGTCATTAAAAACTTCCTTTTTAGTGATATTTTCATATTTAAACTCTTACTCATGATGATAAGACTCAACCAACCTAGTGAATTTGATGTCTTTCTTCAAATCTCCTTCTTCCATGACTTGATCAAAATATTAATTGACACTTAAAACATAATCAAGATATTCACTCTTTTCACTCAATAAGATTGACTTATGATTGTATTCACCAAGGGGAGTCTCTATATTTATTTCTTCATCATAAACACTTGAGTCATCTTCTTGATCAACCATAAATTTGGGTTGCTCTTCTTTACTAATGTCCCATAGGATGGGTTATTATTCAAGAAGGGATGTGGTCAGAGGGTGGTGAACAAGTTCATGGGTTGGATAGGGAGTATTAGGTGTGATGGAGTGCTCATGAATAGTATTTGGAATGGAGGCTTCTTGAATGAACTCATGGGGAGATGGAAATTTGGATTGAGCAATGGGAGAGACACCTTCTTCAACAAGAGTTTCACTTTGTTCATAGCCTTATTTAGGCTCTTCAATACTTGAAATTTGATCTTCAACCTCTTTAATTTTCCACCTTTATAACCTATCTACCTACCACTGGATATAACATCTCATTTCATGCAAATCATCATTCATGACATAGTTGGATTCCTCTTCAACTAACCTCTACTTATTCATAAATAATTGAGCCAAATTTCTCAAATTATCTATGAGATGAATAGGGATAACATCAAGTTACTTATGTCATATTTCCATTAATTTTTTTTTAGTTTAGCACACTTGGCATAAGTGCCAACAAGGACTTGGCATCAGGTGGAATTGAAGTAGGAGGAGGAGGCTAATAGTGGGTTTTGGTGAACTTTAACTTTTTGAGTTAGTTGCCCAACTTGAACTTGTAAAGTTGGATATATTTCCTCCTAATAATTTGATTTCCAATCAATTGGATCATCTAATTTTTCATGACAAAGTTGATATGAAATAGATTGAGGTTGATATGGATCATAAGGCTGATGGGGAGACATTTATTATTACTCTTACTGATAACCTTCCTCATAGGATTCTTTATAGGGATGATAAAAAACATCATGGTCATATGAAGGGGAGTTAGGATGACTTATAGGGTTAATAAAAATCTTGATAGAATTATTTAGAAACATAATGTGGATCATGACAAGGTTAGTAGGAGGGTGTATAGTGGAAGCTCTCATGATATCTAGCCATACCAATTTCATTAGTCAAAAAAGAAAACACAAGATAGCATCAAATTATATCAAAATAAGTACCTAGATTGCTTATAACCAGATTATTTCATTAAAAGTCACCATTGGTGTTTTTTGAATGCTTCCCAAAGCTAATAGGTAGAAGAACACACCAAAAATTTATTCCACTCTTTGGATCTTAGGTCGCATTGAGTGTGCCCAAACTATTTTCACTCAATATTGAACCCTTGGAGAGGTATTTAAAGCCTTCTCCAAATTTAATGAAACTTTTAATTACCTCTAGGCCTATGGGTTGCCTATAGTAGAGGTAAACCTCTAGATTGAAGGGATAACTCAGATTTATCTTTCATAGCTTAACACCTATACTAATTACTTTCTTGGATAAAAAGATATAAAGAGAACATGGAATAAATATATTCCAACAAGGTGATGCACTAATTTTAACCTAACCACTTCCAACCAACTACAAGTAAACTTCAAACACAAGCCTAATTATCATATACCATTACTCCAAAAATGTCTTTGCATTAGTATTTCTCATAGAGGTTTGTGAATCTAACCTAAGAGAGTAAGACTAGAAAAAGGACATAACATGACACTCGTATAGATAAAACTCACTAAATTTATGAAAACTACATTATAACACTTCAAGCGACCCACAAAAATCTTTCAAAGTTGAATATGGATGCAAGCAAGGATAACATGCTAAAAAAGAGAAGCTATCACTTAACAAGATAGACTAAATTAGCATAAAAACTAAAATAACTCATGGAGAAGGTAAACTAGATCATTATTTATTTTTTCAAGGTTGAAAATGAGTAGGGATTCACCATACTCAGGTGGAGGATACATTTCTAAGCCAAAGTGGCTCAATATATATCAAAAGTGTAAGAGAAGAGAAGAAGTGTGCAAGAGAGAGAAGATATAAAAGTGTCATGTAAGTTAAAATAATAATAGGAGTTATTGAAATATAATAATAGACTTCCAAATCCATGTGTATCTCTTATTTAGATGCTCCATCTCTCCAAGTGGCATGGGAAGTTGAAATGCATTCTTGACACCTTAACTAGCTTCTTGAGACTCATTTTTCTTGACATGTTGAAGGATAAGTGGCCTTCTCAGTGATCTGATTAGTTTCTATAGAATGTTTTCTCTACTCTTTATATTTATTAGCTGACCTCAATATGTTTTCCTTGACACATCACCTCCTTCTTTTGCAATGTGTCTAGAGGGCTCTTCATCTTCTTAGGCCTATTTTTCACACAAGTGTCAAAAATTGGTTTCAATTACTCAAGATAATACAAATTTTTTTGTATGGCCTATTGACATTATATTTTACCTAAAAAAATTCATTTTGAGGCCTCAAACTAATCCTAACATGTAACTCTCTACCAAAAGTGTCAATTACATCTCATTCCTTGTAGCATTTTTTTCTATTTTTCTCCTTATGTGGAAATTGTACATATTATCTTGAAAACACAAAAGAATATTTTAGGACCCTCTATCCTCTTATAGTTTGATGTCAAATTTCATGAGTTGAAGCCAAGTGGAAACCAATTTTTTTTGCCTATTTCTTATATTAATTAGGCCTCTAGCCCTAAAAAGTGAATTATGTCTATAAACTCCTACACTTGTGAAAACTATGAGAAGTGTGTGATTAAATTTACCCATTCCAATACCAACATACATGTTATTTTTGGGATTTTGTAACATTGTGCTTATATACAAACCATGAATGGCCAAAAACAAGCCCTTCATAAGCCTATTTGGACTACCTTACAAAATAGAGTTAATTTAGTCACTTACATGGGTTATAAAGAAATATTTTAGATTTTAAATGTTATTAAAAGTAATAATTTACCTCATTATATGATTTTGAAGCTCTCACCTTATTAGAACACCTAAAAACATAAAAAACAAACAAAAATAGGTATTTTAGGGTAGTATGTATAACTAAAGTACATGTGTATAACCTCAGATTCATCAACAACATAAAAGAGTTTTTATGAGAAAGTTATGTAAGTTTAGGTGCTTTTTAAGTTCATCTCTATAAATTGGTCATTATATCCTCCTAGGTAGCCCTAATGTGCTTCAAATTTTTAGTGATGATTCATAAAGTTAGACATATGAATATTCTAGCCAATTTCAAAAATTTGAAGTAAATTAGGGTGGAAAACTTTCCATAGGAGTACAAGGTTCATTAATCATGTGTGATCCATATCAAGTAAAGCAAGATGGCGTATTAGCTGTAAATGAGAATTCTAAGAGGTCAGAGAGAAAATGAGGTTTATTGGTACATGTTTTGGTTTGATTTGACGTCTAATTACATACACACACACACACACATATACACACACATATATATATATTATAATAGTTTATTTCATCATTATCTCATCAAAATTTCTACATATGCATTTGATATAGGTCTAGGGTTTGCTAGTCAAACTGACTATTTAACCCTTAGCTGACTGTATATTACATTTATTCTCTTTGTCAAGTGTTTAGATCTACATGAAATGTTTGTTTATGTTTCTCACTCTTATCTTAGTGTTCTCCAAGTCTATTTGAACTTCATTCCACTAACTTATCCCCAACTAACTGTTATAAGTGACTCTGTGTACACACTTAGTCTATGTATGACTATCTTAACTATGCTTTAGTTGGTTCTCTCTCTATTGGAGGTTTAAAAAATAATATAATGATTATTAGTACCCTTTAAATTCCATTAAAGGATCCAATGGTCTCATTTAACCCCATTTCATCTTCTTAGTTGACTACCCAAATAAGCCTATGCCATGCCATTAGGAGTGTAGGTAGAGAACATGGTCTATGATTGTTTCCCTTCAAGATAGGTCAAGGAGTTGTATGAAGGTATGAAGTCACTTTAAAACCTTTATTAAATTGATTTAATTCCCTCTTATATCTCTATATACTCATACCTTCCCATGAAATCACTTCTTCTTGATAGGGTTATACTACTTAAAGATTGTGTGTAGGTAATCAAACTTGTGAACCTATCTTAGTCTTTTACTCTAAAATGCTTGGTTTAGGAATTATTTGAATTCAAGGGTTTGATAAACCTAACTCATTTTTATTCTTAAAATAATAAATAAAAACCATTTTATCAAGCTTGAGAGGGTCTTTGAGTTACCCAAATGGACCTATAGGTGATTGTGTGTTCATTAGGAATGTGTATACTCATTTGATATAGTCTACAACCTAATGTTACAGGAGTCTTTAAAATTTGGAACCTTCTCATTAAAATATTTAATGACTAATAATATGGCTGAGTGCCCTCTCAAAATATTAGAACCTTGTATTTTCATCATCATTGTTCAAAGCCAATTTCAAGCTTGGTTATAGATGGTGTTAGGCTAGCTTTGGCTACATATGTAAATTTCCTTGAATTAGGCTCCTCCTCCAATATTGAAACCTAATAATTAGTTTTTATTATTGGTTTAATTATTATATACTTCTTAATCCCTTATAAATCTAATTCTCATCAATATGACTATCAAGACCCATTTCTCAAATTGACTATAGGTGTCAATTTTAGGACTATCTGACTATGTATAGTACTTCATAGGTTTTCAAGTTTACCATGCCATCTCAAAGTGGAAAAAAATTATATAGTGAATTTTATCATTTCATTTCAAGCTTAGTTAACCATTCAATACATCTTCAAATTTTTGTGATCACTATTCATATGAATACAATCCACTCATAGAATCTAATAGGTGATTATCTAAGAATTTTAAGTATGTAATCTTAAATTTTGGCCTTTCTCACTTCACCATGGCACTCATAAAAGTGATTATTTATTATTAAGGAGTCTTTCATGATGTGTTATAAATACATTATCATCTCAAAAAACATTTAAATCTTATGTTCCTATCTACACAGTCAGTTTTGTAGGTGGCTCTTTTTAGGCATTGTTACCTCAATTTGTCAACTTATTGACTCATATGATTGTAGATCCTTATTGGTACAATAGATTTGTCTTGAAAAATATACAAAATTTCATGCTAAAAAACTTTTATACACATTGATAACATTGGGTTCACCTTAATGATATACCTAAATGCATGTGGAGGATAGAGACTATCAGTTGTATTTAAACCTTAAAAAGTACAATATGGAAGAATATTTGGACTAAAAGGTCATTTACACCATTATATTAACATATTAAACATGAATTCACAACTCTAAATTCTTGGAAACATGTAATTGAAACCACTCAAATCAATTGAATTGTAAACATAGAGAATACATAGTATATAGTCTATAATGGTGAATTAAAAAACTGGCCATTGAAGCTTGTACATAATTTTAAGTTTAATAAAAGACCATAAATAGATTATGGAGATATTATAAGAATATAAAAAACTATTAAAGTTTACTTGAGCACCTAGAAAACTCTTAAACATAGAAACGTGACCAATCACTTACAAACAATGCACCAAAGAGAAATTGGTTGCCAAAAGGACCTCCAAACATGATAACATGAGTAATTAAAGTGTGAAATAATATAAATATGTATTATAACTCAAATAAACTATTTTTATGCATCCATGAATTCAAATTTTTAACTCTAATTACTCTAAAGTAAGCCTATGGGATTTTAAGATCTTAAAAATTAGTTTGGGATCTTATCAATTGTTCATAAAGATAAGAACATAAATATAATGAAAAATGAAAAAAATTGGATTCCCATATGGGTCCATAAATTTGGCCAAAATATTAGCCTCCAAATCTTACCATGCTACATGTACCATCTACTTTAAGTTGGCATTCACTAGTTTGTGAAGGAGGTGATGAGAGAGAGAAGGATATGTATGAAACTATTGAACTCCAAACTTATTCTAATGTTTTTAACTAACTTTTAGAATACCAATGGACACTATTAAACTATTTTCACTTTCCCATGACTTCAATATGTCCATACATCTTCCTCTAAATATTTAAAGTGGTGTTAAACTCCAAAGAAAATAACTTTATATGAAAATTTGATAGGTGTGGAAGTTGATTAACGGATCCAATATATTTAAGAGGGGTTTTTTTCCTAAATTTTCACTTAGGGAGCTTTGTCACATTTAAATGTTGGCCAAAATCATGCTTTATATGCATTTTTAACACCCTCAAGTTAGCAAATGTACTTCAAACCTTTCAAAACTTCATGAAACATTGAAAAAAGGTGTTTTAAACATAAAATGAATTTAATCAACCAATAATTACCTATGACACACTTACCATGTTTTATCTCTCAATGACACCCCTAGACCAATATATGACCTTGATATGAAACTACCTTAACTTCTCCAAACTAACCTTAAACAATGCTAATAAGGTTAAGTTAAGACTATAGGGACCATAAAATCATGACATAAACAAATTACAAGTTTAAATTTAGAGGGGGTGGCCAAATTTGACTTTGGGTCAAATTTGGTCAATAGGTAGCTAATCAATATTTATACTAAAATATTACAATATGGTGGATATAACATAAAAGATTTGAAGTGTAATAGAGAAATGAATAAATAGGTTAAAAATGTATTAGCCTTTATAATATCTTGGTGAAGAGTGGAAAAAAATTAATGAATACATAAGTATATAATAAAGAGATCTATGGAAAATATAATGACTATTTATATTATAAATTTTATCATCAAAATCTTCACCCTTAAGGAGGTTATTCAAGCCTACTAACTTAAATGATAGCATTAGAATAATATTAGCTTATGGGTGACTTTAATAATGGATTGAACCTATAGATATGGCTAGCTTCCTTGATGCATCAATCAATAACTATCACTAAACCTACTAACTTACAAGGGAGAAGGGAGAGAGAACTAAAGTCAAACTAAACTATGGAGGTGATACACCAAATTTATCTCCTCCACCTGCCTATCATGCACTAAGAACATGAAATATGACTGAATATAACTGCACAACTCAAAGGAGTATCCAAACATGAGTGTTTCACATAGAGGCTATAACATGATATATAGACTAAGGGGTTAGTTAAGAGGTACAAAAGATACTAATGAATGCTTCCAATTTTTATCCACATAATACTATTGAAATAATGTAATGTAACCTATAAGGATGACTAACACCTATAAATAGGTAAGAGACATGACAAGTAAGAGGAGGTTGCATATACCATCACTAGAATTCATAAAATAAAATGAAGAATACACTAGTTAAAAGCATAAAATAAGGATGTAAATTAGTTTTATTTATATTAAATTCAAATTATAACTATTCATTTGGATAAGGATATGCCATGTCCAACAAAAGTATTCCAAACAATGTTAAAATTAGGCATACATATAGGAGAAAGAAGAAGAGAGAAAGATAAGGGAGGTGTCAAGATTTAATGATGGGTAATAAGAACTCATTAAATACATTAATAGTAATAATAAATTATAAATATAGTTATTAATTCCTTTTTCAATGAGTGTGCTCCATTTGATAAACACTTGAGCAAGGTGGTGTAGGAGTTATGTTTAACTTGGTGATTCACCCTTAAGGCACTTAAAATTGCCCCTTGGAATGATTATGAAATGGTAAGTCATATTCTTGGGGAATAACTACCTTATAAACCTATTAAAAATCCATAATTTAATCATCTCTCCACCTATCTTGTTTAATTTTCTTCATCAGTCTCACATTTTCTCTTTTGGAGCCCTATTCCTTGTAGCTCTATTTTGGTACAAAACTCTTTGTTTTGAGATATCTACAACGATTCTAAGAAATATAAGATCATATTTAGGTACCCATTATTACCATTCATCTTCACCTAATCAAAATCCAAAGGCACACACTCTTTATCAATGCCTACCCTTCCTAATTAGGCCTAATGCAAGCCTACACTCCTAAAGACCATACAAATCCATACAATATGGGCTCAAAACACCAAAATCATTTAAGGCACATAAAAATAGGAATGTTATAAATTTTTCATGAATTTTCATGGGTTATAATTAAAATTAGGTGAGTTATGATATTTTAATACCTAGATGGAAAAATCACAAGCCCGATGAGGTCGAGAGATAAGGAAAATGGATATTTTGAGTTTTATGGTGTTTCATGATGCAGAAACATCCTATGTGGATGACAAAATTTGTGTTATTTTTAAAATTTTTCTTTTATAAAGTATATATGAGTCAATAATAGTGTTTAGAGTCATTATAATAGTGTTGTAAGTCATAACATACACCTTGGAATATTTTCCAAGGGTCTAGAGGTGATAGAGTAGGCTAGAAATTTGAAATAGGATTTTCCTGCCATTCTTGCCTAATTTGAATTTTTGAATAATTTAGTCTAGTAAGGATATTATAGGAAGTGGCATAGAAGTTTTGAAAGTGTCAAATAGATATAAAAAATGAATAATGACATTAAGGATCATACCTTGGGCCAAGGGTCACTTTTTTATGGGAGATCAACTTTGTTTTTTGTGCAAAGTGCTCTCTCACTAGTTGGTGATTGTTGGTAGTAGTTAAGGTAGTTACATTAGAAATAATACTTGTAATTTTTTTTTATCATTTATTTTTTGATGTTTATTTGAATAAGGATGAATTAAATCATAGAAAACATTGAATGTGGATCCAACAAATTTATCAAATAAGGTTTAGACCCTATTTTCTATGTTTTGTATAAGATGTTGATAGAATTTTCTAATGTTCACAAGATGGAAGATGAGATAATACTATGTTTTGAGGACTAGGTATAAATTGGTAAGTTTTATCAGAATTTATTTAATGTATTTTTATTATCATTTGCTTATGATTTCACATCATTACACATAATTCTATATGCCCCTATTGAGACTGTGTTTGTGAAAGATTGACAAGAATAAGGTGTAGGGGAAAGTGACTGACTGAAGTGTAATGAAGACTAATTAAGGATTACATATAGAATGTGGTATTGTTTCATGCCTTATACAATTGTGACAAAGTGTAAAAATACTATAGAGAGATCTCAATTTCAAAACAACTCTTGTAGAACCTATAAACTATAATTATGCACATAGAAAAACTAAGAACTTGATCAAAAGTGGAATAGAAGAGTGTTGAAAATAATAAAAAGGTTGAAAAAGGATTGTAAATATACCATATACATAAAATATGTCTCACAAGAGATAAATACCCTTTGGATAAGTCCTAAACATCAAGATAGTACCTTGGAAACCCTCTAGACTAAGTCTGAGTGTGTAGTTAGACATAAATCTTGATAGAAAAGTTGATTTTTTTTTTTGAGAAAGCCACTTATTGATTGGAAATGGTGTAATAGAGTAACACAGACCTTTGAAATAAGTTACAATTTCATAAAACCAATTATGGAACTTGAAAACTAAAAATAATAACTCTTGGGTCTTGCAAAGCTAAAACTAGGATTTCAAGTGAGAAAACTCATTTTTTGGCATTTTCACCATGGAAAAATTCCAAAATTTATATCTTTATAGCTATGTACATTTTTGAAGTTATTTTTAAGGAATTATATTAATTCGATACATGATAGTATGATTACTAGCACCTAAGAGTGTCCAAGGACCAAATAGGCCTAATTAGGCCTAACAAAGAGCCAATAAGGGTTATAAAAGGGACTTCCAAGATGATTTTGAGAATTAAAATAAATATATAGATGGATAAGCATAGAGGTTACTAAGATAAATCATTGAATTCTAAAATTAAATCCATACTCATCTGTACAAAAATATTTTATGCAAAAAAAGGCTACAAGACTGTGTCTAAGGTATGCATAGTTGAGGTAAGGAGTAAGGTAATTTGAAAATTATGTACATTGAGAGAAGAGCACTAAAAGGTTGGAATGAACATGTCTAGAGTTAAAAAAATCATAAGATAATTCAATGAACCTTAGATCCAGTAAATGCATAATTGAACTAGTGATCTATTATTGAAGAAGTGATCCTTGTAACAAGATAGAGATAGATTGTTGATCTATCCTCTACATCATTTTGTATCAAATATTAGGATCTATTGGTAAGGTATAAGTCATTGGAGGTAGAGGATGAGGAGAATCAGAAATATCCCAAAGTAGGTTGTAAGCAGTGGATACTTTGGTGGTTAAAATGAGGAACTTGTAGGCAAGATTACAAGCTATGGAGTTGGCTCAATAAAAAGAGATAAACATGAGTGTTTTTAGTGAGGGAGAGGATGATATTACTCATGAATTAGTAGAGTAAGGAGATGAAGGAAGAGTTCAAGATAGATTCATAATATCAGTTCTTGGAGTGAATTCAAATCCCAAGATGAAGGTGCATATGTATGAGGGCAACCTTAATGTGGAGGAATTGGTTGACTGTATCATAGCCATGGAAAAATAATTTGATTATGAAGAGGTGAAATAGAATAAGAAGGTAAAGTTTATAGTAACAAATATGAAGGGTCATACATCCCTATGGTGGGATGGCATCTAAGAAGAGAAAAGAAGAATAGGCAAAGACAAGATAAGGTCATGGGATAGAATGGTGGCCAAGATGAAAGGCAAGTTCATGCCTAAGGATTATCAGACCCACTAGTTTAAGAGGATGAAAAACTTGAGGTAGAAATAAATTAAAGTGAAATATTACATAGCAAAGTTTTATAAGTCGACCATTCAAGTAGGCCATAAAGAAGATGTTGTTGAGAAGGCTGCTAGAAACATGAATGGGTTAGATTTTTCCATTCAATATGATTTTAGTATTTTTCCACCTAAAATAGTTGAGGAGTATTATCAAGAAACCTTGAGGATATAAGAGAAGTTTACAAGAAGGAAAAATTAGTTGAATAAAGGTAGAGGTTGAAGAAGATATAAAGGTAGAGGCCAACAAGAAGGAAGAGGGAAGCCAATAAATAGAAGTGAATGACAATGACAAAGCAAATAAGTGGACATTATTTCAAAGGCTTCAAGTTCATAAAATAGAGGTGGTTATTTAAATATAGGTGGTAGATCCTATTGTAGAGGAAAATTCAATGGATGGTTTGCAAGAAAGTGTAATAAGTTTATATGGCATAGGTCATATGAGTGCCCACAAGATGTGTAAAGTGGTATCTATTGGAGTGAGAGTAGAACCCAAGTGGTGAATCAAGAAGAAGAGAATGTAGATGCACTACCTAACTATGTGAAGGATCCTAAAATAGGTGAAATAATGATGATGAAGAGAGTCCTTATAAATACCAAGCAAGAGGAAAGAGAACCACCATAAAGGAAAACATTTTTCCTAACCATGTGCAAGATTAAAGGTAATTGCTAAAAAGCTATAGTATAAAATTGTGGTATTGATAACTTATTGTCTTCATTTATTATTTATAAACTAGGCCTAGAAAGAAGAAAGAATCGAAAACCCATACAAGGTTTTTTGGATCCAAAATAGTCATCAAGTCCTAGTGAGTGAATAGTGTTATGTAGACTTGAGATAGGTGGATATAAGGATAGAATACTATGTGATGTCATTACCATTGATTTTTACCACATAATTCTTGGGAGATCATGGTAATATGATAGGAGAGGTTTACATGGTGGGAGAGCTAACACATATACCTTTGAGAAAGATAGATATGAGCATAAATTAAAACCATTCAAGGACAATGCATATAAAGAGAGATACGAAGTAGTGTCATGATTTTTGGAGAGAAGAAGTAAATTCCCAAGGAAATAAATTTTAGAAGTAAGGACAAAATCATGATACTTGCAAACAAGTTCCAAAAAATAGACAAGCTAGTACAAGTTTCCAAACCATTGGAATAAGAGAATGTAAGAAGTGAAGGGAATTATAAGGAGATAAAGGCAAGAAATAAGGATATATTACACTTATACCAATAAGGTAAGTTATTTTTAGATTAATATTTAAAGTATTTTTTATAAACTTATCCTCTTATTTGACCCTCATAAAAAATAGTGAGTATCTAGAAGGCTTTATTGAGAATGTGATCAAGTTGAGGGAGTTGGCGATGGAAAAATAAGACAATGATCAAGGAGAGAGTGGAAAAAAGAAATAATTTAATAAAAATGCTACAAAAATTAAGTATTTTTTATAAGAAAATAAGGAACCATCAACATCCATTCTAAAGATAACAGATCCAAGCTTAGCAAGGATAAACATGCCAAAACAAGAGAGTGGTTTCCAATAAAATAACGTAGGGTTTGTTTTATTTAACTTGTGTGTCCCATGTTGATACAAGTGGATCCATGTACCATTCCATATTAAAAGTATTCAAATTTTGGTCTAACCATTTACACATCAAAGAATTCATCAAGATCTTTTTGGCACTTCTTTTAGAATGCAAAACAGAGTTCAGATGCTCAAGATATAACTTGCTAAAGTATTCTTGTGATAGGAAAATAATGGGTATTGAAAAGTGACATGGTACTATTTAAACATGCCAAGTGGTCCAATAACCATTTGATAAGTGGTAATATGAATTTGTCCAAAAATTTTTGTTTGGTGTTCATTTTTAACCTCTAGTCTTTGACAGACAGTCATATGAGGATTCGTGGGCCTTGCTAATTGCTCACTAGGGGTCCTTAGGGAGGGTCAACACACTCTTGTGGAGGGGTGCCTTGGCCTCCTATTCTTCATGTGTTATTGTATTAAATATTATATTTAAGTTACAAACCCTATTCAAACCCCACCAATCTGGGATAATGATTTTCCACTTTGAAATAAGACTTTTCAAACCACCACGTGGTAGATCCATAAACCATCAAACACCTTGCCATGAAAAAACCATGTATTACCCAAGGAAATATCCAATGGTGCCTAAGTTTGAAAACTAGCTAAGCCTTACACCTAAGTCTCTTCTAAAAGGGACATTAGCATTTGAACAGGAGGCTACAAACCTTAAAAAGAATGAAAATAGTTTTCAAACTCCCAATGTGGGATAATGAGATAAGACTAAAGCACTGAAAAGGAGGTTGATGCCTTGAACCTAGCACCTCCCATGCAAAACTGATAAGCCTTGACTGCTTGAGCTATGGGCTTGTAAGTGCTATAAATGGAGTGAATTTCCATTTGAGGGGTAACACCTAGCTGACTGTGTAAAGAATTAAGAAGGTTAGATATTCATTTAATATTTGTACGACCTTGGGCAATTATTTTTAGGTCTAAGAGATATTATTATAGGTAACCAGAGATCATAGAAGGTGAATTGAATACTTGTATTGATTTTGGAAGCCATTTGTTGCACAAAATCAATGGAAATGGTCCTCACTTTGAACGGACCTAGAGACATAGGCTATTGAAGCTGAACTCTATTATCAATTTGCTGGTGATTTCTTCTAATTTTTATCTATTGTTTTATAATTCTGATCTTCATTTTAATTCTAATTTTAATTTCTTTATGCAAAATTTAAAGGAAAGGTTGAGAAAATAGTAGATCTTAGAAAATCAACAAGTGTTATTCCAATTAGTTACACTTGCATTTTTAGTTTTTAGATCAGATTTTTGGTAGCAAAGTGGTTGTTATTTAACAGTGATTGCTAGTGTATGTTGACAAGGTCTAAATCCCAAAAGGGTGAAGGAAAACTCATTGAGTATAATCTATAAATTGGCTCAAGGCATGCTTCAAGGATGGCCAAAGAAGAGTTGGAATCCGAATAAGCTTTCCACCGAGCTTTCATGGAGATGAGAATCATGGTTGAGGAGTTATACCATGATAAACATAAGAAATCTGAGATTGAGAAAGGTGATTCACAAGAATCGAAAGGTAAGGAAACCGAAAAACCTTCTTCATCAGATGATGGTAAAAAACTATGGAATCTCTCCCTTCACTAAAATTGGATATTAAGTTTGAATTACCAATGTTTAATGGTGAATTTAATGCTAAAAAGTTGGATATTTTGGTCAAGCAGATAAAAGTTTATTGCAGGCTCCAACATATTGTAGGGGATAAATAAAAAATTCATTTGGCTACTCTTTGTATGGGAGGCACAACTCTCATCTAGTGGGAGAGCAAGTTGAAGGAATCTAAGCTTCAAAAAGGAAACTCGATTTCTACTTGGAATGAATTTGTTGAAGAACTCAGAAAGAAATTTTATCCTTTAGGCTATATGCAACAAGCCATGATGGATTAGCTAAATTTTAGACAAGGAAAAGGCCAAAATGTTCAAAATTATACACAAGAATTTAGGAAAAAAGCTTTACTTTTGAATGTTCCTCTTTACACACAAGAAACACTACTAAAATATATAGGTGGGCTACATAGTTACTTAAGACATATGATTCTTATGTTTAATCCCACTAATTTAGATGCAGTATGTGTACAAGCCACTCATTTAGAGGCTAGAGGAAAATAATCAGAATAATCTTTTCCTAAAGTTAAAAGTAAGCAATCTAATGCTAAGCAATCTAAAGGGGAAAGTTCATCAGGAAAGGGTAAACATAAATCCACTTATACTATTAAAAAAGAAGAAGGAAAACCATTTTGTAATCATTGCAAGAAAAATCATGATGAGTCTAAGTGTTGGAAACTACACCCTGAGTTAAGGCCTAAGAGGTTTCAAAACAAGGAAAAGAAGAGTAATACTATGGTTCAGGACTTAGGTTCGGATTCAGGTGATGAAACTAAGATCACAACTATGGGATTACATAATGATTCTTCTTGTTTAGTTTCTAGCACTAAGTCATCAAATGATGCATCTTCTTCTAAGTAGAATTCTATGCATGTTGATAAGAAAAGGAATGAATTGTTCCTCATTAGAGTTGTTTCAAAACATACTAAGATTGACACTCTCTTTGATAGTGGTTTACAAGCAAATTTAATTTCTAAAGAGGTTGTTAAGAAGTTAGGCTTACAAACCAATCCCCATCCAAAGTGTTATCCACTAGGTTGGGTGTGTGACAATGAGAAGCTACAAGTCTCACAAACTTGTAGACTAAGGTTTGCCATCACATCCAAGTTCGTAGATGAGGTTGAGTTGGATGTTGTCCCATTGGACATATGTGGGATTGTTTTGGGAAGCCCATATATTTAAGATAGAAAATCATTTTTTTATAGAGACGAAAATAAGTACTTGTTTGTTAAGGATGGCTTGAATATATAGTCAGAGCACATCACATTAAAACAAGTCTTCCCTTGGTTATAACAGGGCAAATGAAAAGACTATTTAATTCAAGCAAGACTTTTTGTCTCATGTTGATCAAGTCTAAGGAAAAAGAATATTCTCAAGATTTGGCAAATTATGATCCTAAACATAAGAATGAATTGGTTGAAATCATTTCTACTGATGATGATGTATTTCAGGTCCTAAGGGTTTTCCCCCTAAAAGGGGAATTCAACATGAAATTCAGCTATTGCAATATTTTCCTCTCCCTAACATTGGCATGTATAGGTCATCAGTCATGGAAAATGAGGAAATAAAAAAATAGGTAATGGATCTATTGGATAGAGGTATTATTTGTCCAAGTTCATCTCCTGTTGGTTCCAATTATTTTGGTGCCAAAGAAAGATGGCACTTGGCAAATGTGTGTTGATTTTCATGCTTTAAACATAATTACTATTAAGAATCGTTACCCTCTTCCTCATATTTTTGATTTATTGGATCAATTAGAACATGCTATGTATTTCACTAAGCTAGATTTGAGAAGTGGATATCATCAAGTAAGAATTAATGAAGGTGATGTGTGGAAAACCACCTTCAAAACAAAATAGGGATTGTTTGAATGGCTTGTTATGCCTTTTGGATTGTGTAATGCCTCAAATACATTCATGAGATTGATGAATGATGTTTTTGGACAATTACTTGATGACTTTTTTATAGTCTACTTAGATGATATATTGATTTTCAGCAAAACTTGGGAAGAACATGTGATCCACATTAAGAAAGTCATGGATGCATTACAAAGGGAAAAACTTTATTTAAAATTGTCAAAATGTGAATTTGGCAAGACCTCTTTGATATACTTGGGTTACATTGTAGGACATGGTGAATTGAAAATTGATCCTACAAAAGTGGTAGTCATTGTTAACTAGCCTACACCCACTAATACAACTGAGGTTAGAAGTTTTCTTAGTGCAGTATAGTTTTGGAGAAATTTTATTGCTCAATTTTCATATATTGCATCAACTTTGCATTCTTTGACAAGTGTGAAATAGGTCTTTCAGTAGGAAGGCAAGCATCAAAAGGCCTTCAACACTTTGAAAGAAAAGATAAGTACTACTCTAGTCTTGTCACTTCCTGATATACAATAACCATTTGAGATCGAGACAGATGAAAGTGAGTATGCTATGGGAGTTATTTTAATGTAAGGTAAGAAACCAATTTGTTATCATTCTGAAACCTTCACAAGTGCAATAAGAAAATATCCAACTTATGATAAGGAATTGTATGCATTGGTTCAAAGTGTTAAAAAATGGAAACATTACTTAATGGGCAAAGAAACAATAATACATATAGATCATCAGCCCTTATAGTATCTCCAATAACAAACCAAACTACAACAATCTAGACATTTTCATTGGATGGGTTTCTTACAACAATTTCATCTTGTGATTAAGTATAAAAAAGGTATTCAGAATAAGGTTGCAGACATGCTATCTAGGCCTCCTATGGTTGTTGCATCTATTCTTTTACAACATGGTTCTTTGTCTCATGAAAGTTATAAAGAAAAGTATGTTAATGATCTCGATTTTTAGGATGTCTACAAAGACTTGATGAGTAGTAGACAATTAGAAGAATTGGACTATCATGTACACAATGATCTTTTGTATCATTTAGGTAAAATTTGTATTCCTCAAAATGAGAGGGTGCACATGATTAGATAAGCAAATACTTCTCTTATTTTTGGTCATTTTGGAGTTTCTAAAATGGTTGTACATTTGAAAATGTATTGTTACTAGCCCCGTATGTAGGAAACTATTGCCAAATATATTAAGGGATGTACTCTTTATCCCACAAGAAAACCTAGTAACAGGAAACTAGGACTTTATATTCCTTTACTTTGTTCCTACTTACCCCTGGGAAAGTATCTCCATGGATTTTGTAGGGGGTTTGCCTATGACACAAAGAAAACATGACTATTTATATGTGGTTGTGGATAGATTTAGAAAGATGTGTGTTTTGATTCCTTGCACTAGGCAAATTATTGGGGAAGGCACTGCACACTTGTTATTTAAACATGTATGGGTTCATTTTGGTTTGCCTACTTCAATTATTTTTGATCAGGATTCTCGATTTATTGGGGGTTTTTGTTCAAGTTTATGGGGACTAATAGACACTAAATTAAAAAAGAGCATTGCATTTCATCTACAAACCGATGGGAAAATAAAGGTTGTGAACCGCACTATGGTACATTTGCTTAGGGGTTATAGTAATAAACATCCACAGTTATGGGATAAACAATTGTGTTACATACAACATGCATATAACTAGGCACTTCATTTTTCTACTATGAAATCTCCATTTGATGTTTGTTATGGATACTTTGCCTAAATCTCCTCTAAATGTTTGCTATGGACATGATACAACTATTGGTGAACCAAAAGAAGGAATTCATGCTAAGAAGTTCATTGAACAAATACAACTCATACATCAGACTGTTTATACTCAATTGGAGAAAAGTCAAGCCAAGTATAAAGCCAGACATGACAAACATCATATTGATCACCAATTTATTATAGGTGATATGGTATGGCTTCACATTAGTAAGAAAAGACTAACAGGTGAAGGTAAAAAGTTGAAACCAATCTGGTATGGTCCTTTTCAGATTATAGAAAAAATTGGCATATATGCTTTGTAATTAGATTTACCATCTTACATGTAGATTTATTCAATTGTAAATGTGGAATATTTGAAGTTGTATGAGCCTCCAATGATAATTGATCATGATGAAAGTGTATCCATTCCTTCTATTGATGATTTTGCTCTTGAATATCTAACAGAATTATAGGAAGATACTATTCTTGACAAGAATGTGCAGACTTCACGAAGAGGTGATGTTGAATATCTTTGTGTTGGTCTAAAAGGGATGCACCCAAATAAGGCCAAATGGATGGAAGCCATAAGGGTGAGGGAGAAATACCCTCACCTCATTACTAATTAATTTCAACTTTCAAAGGTCCAAAATTTCCTAGTGGGGATGAGTGATCTAGATGGATTCATGTACCATTCCATTTTAAAAGTCTTCAAATTTTTGTCAAACCATTTGCACGTCAAAGAATTCATTGAGAGCTTTTTGGTGCTTCTTTTGAAATTCAAAATGGAGTTTGGATGCTTGAGATATAGCTTGCTAAAGTATTCTTGTGACAGGCAAATAATGGGTGTCGAAAAGTGACGTGGCACTATTTAAACATGACAAGTGGTCTAATAACCATTTGACACATGGTAACATGAATTGGTGTAAAAAATTTGGTTTGGTGTTTGTTCTTAGCCTCCAATCTTTGACAGGTAGTCATATGAGGATTCATGGGCCCTGTTATTTGCTCACTAGGGGCCCTCAGTGAGGGTCGATACACTCTTGTAGAGGGATGCCTTGGCCTCCTATTCTTCATGTATTATTGTATTGAATATTTTATTTAAGTTATAAACCCTGTTTAAACCCCACCAATGTGGGATAATGATTTTCCACTTTGAAATAAGACTTTTCAAACCACCACATGGCAGAGCCACAAACCATCAACCACGTTGCCACACAAAAACCACATCCTACCCAAGGAAATCTCCAACAGTGCCTAAGTTTGAAAACTAGCTAAGCCTTGCACCTAAAAATCCTCCAAAAGGGATGTCGGCATTTGAACAGGGGGTCTCCAACCTTAAAAATAATGAAAATAGTTTTCAAAATCCCAATGTGGGATAATGAGATAATACTAAAGCGCTTAAAGGGAAGTCGACACCTTGAACCCAGTGCATCCCATGCAAAATTGATAAGCCTTGACCGCTTGAACCATGGGCTTGTAAGTGCTATAAAGGGAGCAAATTTCCATTTAAGGGGTAACACCAAGCCAACTATGTAAAGAATTAAGAAGGTTAGAGATTCATTTAATCCTTGTATGGCCTTGGGCCATTATTTTTAGGTCTGAGAGATATTATTACAGGCAATCAGATATCTAAGAAGGTGAATTGAAGACTTGTATTATTTTTGGAAGCCATTTGTTTCAAAAAATTAATGGAAATGGTCCTCACTTTGAATGAACTTGGAGACGTAGGCTATTGAAGCTAAACTTCATTATCAATTTGCTGGTGATTTCTTCTAATTTTTATCTACTATTTTATAATTTTGATCTTCATTTTAATTTTGGTTTTAATTTCTTTAGGCAAAATTTACAGGAAAAGTTGAGAAAATAGTAGATCTTTGAAAAGCAACAAGTGTAATTTGAATTATCTACACTTTCATTTTCAGCCTTTAGATCACATGTGAAGGATGGTTTTAGGAAAAGCATTAGGTGCTAAAGGTGGTCAAGTGTAAGATCAGTATAAGTGAAGTCAATGTTAAAGGAGTAAGCAAGGTGGAGTTGGTAAATCAGAAAGAGTTATATGTAATACTCATAGACCTTGGGATCCATGAGTTGTAATATTGTATATAAGGAGATAAAAAAAAATAAAAATGATGGGGATATGAAGACAAGTTGACAAACTTTTGAGGAAAGTTTATTTCATACCCTGGGAGTATGATGCAGGAACATCCTATGTGGATGACAAGATTTATGTTATTTTAACAATTTTGCTTTGATAAAGTAGATAAGAGTCAATAAGAGTGTTTGGATTCATCATAAGGGTGTTATAAGTCACATTTTACACCTTGTAATGTTTTCCAAGGGTATATAGATGATAGAGTAGGATAGAAATTCAAATTAGGATTTTCTCACCATTTTTGCCTAATTTGAATTTTTGAATAATTCAGTCTAGTAAAGGTATTATAAGAAGTGGTATAGAAGTTTTAAAAGAGGAAAATAGTTAGAAAACATGAATAATTACATTAAGGATCATACCTTGGGCCAAGGGTCACTTTTGTATGGGAGATCAACTTTATTCTATGTGTAAAGTGCTTTCTCACTAGTTATTGACCGTTAAAAGTAGTTAAGGTAGTTACACTAGATATAAAACTTGCCAATTTTTTTTTATCATCTATTTTTTGATGTGTATTCAAATAAAGAAGACTCCAAAACCAATAAACAATTAATTTAGATAAAATAACTTGATCAAAGAAGGTCTGAACCCTATTTTTTGTGTTTTACATAAGATGTTGATGGAGTTTTCTTATGTTCACAAGATGGAAGATGTGATAATAATATCCTTTTGGGATTTAGTATGAATTTGTGAGTTTTATCACACTTTATTTAATTTTATTTATTTATTTTTATTAGGATTTCACATCTTTACACATAATTTTGTATGCCTGTGTTGAGACTGTGTTTATTCAAGATTGACAAGAACAAGGTATAGGGGAAAGTGACTAACAAAGATATAATGGAGATTGAGTAAGTATTAAATATATATTTTTGGATTTTTTAATTCCTTATAAAACTATGAAAAAGTGTAAAAATACCTTATAGAGAACTCAATCTTCAAAACAACTCTTGTAGAACCTGTAGACTATACTTATGCATATAGAAAAACTAAGAACTTGATAAAATATGGAATATAAAAGTGTTGAGGATAATAAAAATGTTGGAAAAGGATCATAAATATTACATATACATAAAATATGTCTCATGGGAGATATAAACCCTTTAGATAAGTCTTAAACATCAAGATAGTACCTTAGAAATGCTGCATACTGAATCTGAGTGTGCAATTAGACATAAATCTTGATAAAAAAATTGAATGGAGTATTTGATAAACACACTTAATTATTTTAAAGGGTTTATTATAGTAACTAAAACCTTCACAACAATTTAGAGTTTCTTGAAATCAATTTTGGAACTTGAAAACTAAAAAGAATAGCTCTTGAGTCTTGTAGAGCCAAAACTAGGATTTCAAGTGAGAAAAATCATTTTTTGGCATTTTCACCCATGGAAAAAATCCCATAATTTTTATTTTTATAGGTTTACAAAAGTTTTAAAGTATTTTTAAGGAATTATATTGATTTCATATGGGATAGTATGATTACTAGCACCTAAGAGTGTCTAAAGACTAAACAGGCCTAAGTAGGCCTAATAGAGAGCCAAAAAGGGTTATAAAAGGGACTTCCTAGATGAGTTTGATGATGAAACTACATAAAAAGATGGATAATAATAAAGTTTACTAATAAAAATCATTGTATTCTAAAATTAAATCCATACTCATCCGTACAAAAAAAAATTGTGCCAAAAAGGCTATAAGACTATGTCTATGGTATGCAAAGTTGAGGTAAGGAGTAAGGTGATTTGACAATTATGTACATTGAGATCAGAGTGACAAAATTTTTCAATAAAAAAGTATAGATTTTTAATAATAAAAAAATAATTCAATGAACCTTATATCCAATAAATGCATAATTGAACTAGTGATCTATTTTATAAGAAAATGATCCTTGTAACAAGACAAAGAGAGATAGATTGTGGATCTCTCCTCTGCATCATTTCAAAACAAAAAAAAACCTATTTGGGGTCTAAAACTAACTAATTAAACTTACCAAACCATAATTTTTCCTTAATCAGCCTTATGTACCTCTAAAAAAATCAAAAAGGTCTCAAACTATGTGCAAAAGAGGAATATATGCATGGATGTAGGTGTCTTTTAGATTTTTAATGAACTTCTAAGCATCCTTATAGGTTTTCAAGGTTTTCAATGGCTCTCCCAAACTTATGCACTTCATTCCAATCACAAAACCTTGCAAATAATTGCATACTTTCTTGGATTATTAGAAACAAGCTTACCAAATAAGTTCTTCATTAGGCTTATAGGTTTTCAGTGAGTTTGACATTTACTAAGGTCTCAATGAATGATATTTATTTCCATGATGCTACTTGTTCTACAATTAATATACCTTTCCATAACCTCATTAAGGTTTTCACCTTTAATTTTTTCCTCAAACCATTAATTAATGAAAGATTTTGCTCTCTTAGGATTAAAATATAGACCTAAAAGTCTACAGACCTATAGGTCTACATTTCTCCTAATTTAAGTCATTTATTATATGTTTTCTTGGTCATTAAAGCATTTATTTACTTATTGACATTATATAACAATTTTTTAGGTTAATAATTTCTTGAAATATCTCAAATTGTTTCCAAACACTTATTTTTTATTGACAACACTAGATTGGTATTTTTTAAGCCTACACCCTACAAGTGAACTTCAACAATGGTATTAAGATATTTGTATCATTGGTAAATTTCCTATTAAATTCTCTCATCTCCACCTTGAAGCATATCAATGCAACTTCAACTTTTAACACTTCTTAAAACCTTAATAGAATTACCTATAAGACTTTTTTCCTTACCTTAGAGGGCTGTAGATGTTATTTTGGACTATGTATGCATAGACATATGCATATTCTTTTTATTTTAAATGGAATCTATACTTTTAATTGTATCACATCCTCCTTCACATAATTTTAATGGTAATATGACTTGTTGACAACTTGAACTATCTCTTTCATGTTATGCATTATTCACTTGCATGTGCTTGAAGGGGTTATAGATGATCATTTGATCTTAATATAGACCTAATAAAATATTAGTAATATTTTAGGTATCTCCTCACACCTTCATACCATATCACACCTTATCAACAATAGAAGCAATGAGAGGTTTTAACTTTTTATGCCTACAACTTGTACAAGCCTCTTATAAATGAGCCTAAGTTCACATTTTAAAAATTCACATAGACGTGTATGGATCTCAAGGGAATTAAGGAGGCTTGGTGGAGATGTTTATAATTTTATACAAGGTATAATATATTTTTTTATGCTTCATATGACCTTAAAAAGGCCTGTAACTAGTTCTTCACAAATCACACAAACAATATTTATTTTGGCCTATCTTAAGGGAATTAACATCTTTTATACCAATTAAAATATCATATAAATATTTTAAGGAGGATTATAGACCAATGAAAATGATCAAAAATTCCTCACAATTGGTTAATATTCTTTCATACAACCAAAACCCTACAAATAAACCCAAAACTACCATTTCTAGGCCATTTTTTGTACTTTTTCTTCTGCATACATTCCACTAACGATTTAAAGTGATGAGATAGATATATTAATACCAATGAGGATCTCAAAAAACTAACCAATTACATTAATTAATCTTTCAATCTTGTTGAGATAAGAAAAACCTTGCTTATGGGTTTTTTGGAGGGATTTATGCTGCTTAACTTGTTAACAATTGTTCATATATATATATATATATATATATATATATCAGCCCTGTAATCCTTAAAATAATGATTTTAATTTAAAGGGTATAATGTATCCCATACACCCCAGATATAAATTTTTCCAAATCTCCTTCCTGTTCATGAAATGAACACCTGAAAATGACCTTCACTAGCTTGCATTGAGGTCAATAGAGAAGATGAAACTTTTTTTTTTGCATTCTTTGGGCTTATAAATGCTACCAAAAGAATAATATAACATTTAAAACCTATAATATAATTGAAAACATCCATTTGTGACCTAAAATGACCACCTCCATATTTAAAAATTGCTTTATAAGCTCTTGGCAAGTGTATTTCTATGTTATATTTTAGTTTCTTGATATTTGGAGGGTCCCACCAGTTTTTTCACCTTGGAACTAACCCAAAACAACATGTTGAGGAGGAAATAACTGTTACCCAATTTTGCCCCTCAGGCAAAATCTCAGTCACCTCCTACACCTGCTTCGCAGGCCTAATCATTTCAGGTTGCAAGGTCCACTTTCAGGGTTCGACAGCGCCGTTGCAGAGAATAGGCAGCGAAAGACAGAGTCTTCAGATGTCTGCAAGAGAAGAAGGGGAAAAAATGGAGCATTCAGTACTTTCAAAAAAGAGGCAGAAGAAAATGCAGAGGGCAAAAAAATTGCCGCCCACTACAAGGGTGGGTAAAATGAGCCCGCCTACAAAGAAAATGCAGAGGGCGGCAAATTTGCCGCCCATGACATCGGCAATATGCCATCGTACCTTACAGGAACCGACGTCGGCAAGACTGCCACTGTCGGCAGCTTATCGGCTGATGTCAGCAGGTATTCCTACATGAAGTTTGCAAAGGGTAGCAAAATCACCGCCCACTCAAAATTCACCTGTAGTGCACAAGAAAAAACTTGCCCAGCTGCCAGAGGAGAAGACCAGCATGCAAAACAAGGCAACAAGCATGGTCTTGGCAGACTTGTGATGTCATCAATAGTGTTTTTCATGCTTTTCAATGAGACTTCTCTTGGCTCTTCTGCTATAAATATAAGGACTTAGTCATTTTCTAGGGATCTCTCTCACACTTTTGTAAAGAGCATTGCTCTCCAAATTTCCCACCTGAATCAATAAAAGATAGTTTTTACCTCTATTTGGATAGATCTATCAGTGTATGCATTGAATGTTAATCTATGTCCAGTCATTGTCTCTTAATGCTCTCACAGGTTCAACACCAGCAAACCTGTGATCTATGAAGCACCACTGTCTGCTGCTGCCAGGAGTAGAGTTCTATTTCAGAGGTATAGAACAGGTGAGGTCACTTATAGCGTGTGTTTCTCAGCACCTTGGTGAGTCCCTATTTCTTGTGCTTTCCATAAGAACCTCCCTATCATCCTAGAGACCTGGTCTTTTCTGCCAGATCTGAGTGTATGTATGTTTTTGTCTGATCCTGAGAGTGGATGTGGGAACGTCACCTGTTTTTGGTGTATCACCTCTTTTAGAGTAGGCTGTTTGTTTTTATGCTTTTCTCTCTCTTTTCACCCCCCCAGTGTATACCTATATACTTATATTTTGCATTACCTGAAACAAACAAGATACATCAAAGGGAACTAGCCCATATCTAGAGACTCTCCTCTCCTGCTTCGCCATCCCACAGGTGAGAGAGGGGTTTCCATGTTGCGGGGAGAGGGCGGGAATCCGTGTTCCTACCGTTGGGTGCACTTTCCAGCGTCAACAGTTTTGGCACGCCCAGTGGGACTCATAATTTTAACAAGTTTTCTAACGCAGTAAGGTTTCAAGACTGATGCTGGTCCTGTTACAACGAATTAAGGTTCTTCAGCATCTGGCGACTCCAAAGTAAATCTGCTGGTTAAGCAGCCTGGTGCCACCAAAAATCATCTATTTCTTGTATGTATTCTTCTTTTGCAAAAAATCATGGATTTTGTTCTCCTTCATATAATATCGATCAGACTCAAAATATTTATGGAATCCCCTCAAGTAGCTCTCTTAGTTGCCCTGCAACTATAAGGGAGATGGCGTTGGATTTTGAGAAGCAGACAATGGAAATCGACAGGCTGGAAGAGCAGTACAAGTATCAGCAGGAGCTGATGTATAAAGAGGAGTGCTTGTTTAGGCAAGCACAAGCCATACAGTCCATGAAGGAGGAAGTAGAAAAATGGAGAAATCCATCTATTCAAGGCAACCAACCTTGCGTACCCCCTCCTAACCTAAAGAAAACCCCCTCTTTTGCACCAAATCCATTTTACCATATTGCACTTGCTCACTCCAGCTCATCAAATACCACTGCTCCCAATCCCGTACGCCTGGCCTTCCAACACCAGAGGGCATCAAAACAACCTCCCAGGGAGATCAATCTTTTCAACTCCTTAGATCAGGGTTCTTCCATTGAGAATAATACCACCAGCCAGCACGTCCCTCTTCTAGAGGCTCCTCCAATGCACCAACAATGTTTTCTTTGCATTCCTCAGCCTCCCCAAGTTTTCCAGCATGATGTGCAAATTCCAAGTTGGAGGAAGGAATGCCAGGACCCAACTCAGAGCTTTGAAGAGGATCATGCTAGCCACCTTCAAGAAAGACTCTTCCAGGTAAACCTAGCCAGAAAAATTGAAGACTTAGAGGCTAGGATGAAGCTACTCCTTGAAAGGGAGTTAATTTTTTCAGACCTTGCAGAAGAGCCTCAGGTCCTTGTGGAGAACAAAGTTGCTGCCTGTTCGCAGGGGCAGAATTTTAATTCAGGGATCTTGAATTGGGGGAAGACAGTGGAATCATGGGGCAGCAAAGAGGAAGAAGAAAAGCAGGGTTTTTTTCAAAACCTTAAAGAAGCTAAAGTTGCGCCTACCTATGATGATGCTGGCAGCCTCCAGGAAAACCTTTTACAAGAAGATTTGAGTAGGAGAACTGCAGAGTTGGAGTCAAAAAAGAAATTCCTCAGCCAATGTGTGGTGGATGGTTCAGACCAAACAACACATTCCATGCCTGAACACACCCCATTTACACATTTCCAAGAGAGTTATCAGGCCATTCCTAATATAGATGAAGTGTTGACCAAGTGGAGGGAGGAGAATCATCCGATTCTAGCTCAAGGGCTGCCCCCTCTCCCCCCTATTTTCTCCACTTCGTCCCTTCTCGAGGAAGACCCTATTTTGAAAGAGGCAGGAGAGGGGTAAAAGATCCAATCTGCAAATCTTCAGAAGGTTGTCATGAGCAACAACGAAGAAGAAATCGTCATTGATGCTCCTTGTGATGACCTTATCAGTAGTGGAGGAGATGCAGGCCTTGCATATATGCAGATGTTCCAACAATTTGAGGAGGAACAAATGCATGGTAATCTCTCTTCTCCCCTGTTTGATGAACTTCCTTGCTGTATTGATGAGGATGACTACATTGAAGAGCCTGAAAAAGAGGAAGATCAGGAGAATGTTTTTGAAAATCTAGAAAACCTGATCAGTAAAGAGGAAAAGGAGAGGTCCGTCTTCTTGGAGGAATGCCTTGAAGAACTGAGCTTTAGACAAGAAAGTGAAGTCTTGTGGGATGAGCAATCATTTTGTGAGCCCCTTTTAGACATCACCACAGTCAACCTTCTTCAAGAAGACCACAAAGAAGCAGAGGATGAGTCTGACAGAGTTTTCAGTGAAGCAGAGGGAAATAAATCAGACCATGATACATTGCAGAAGAATTGTGCAGATTAGAAGGCTTATGGTGATGAGCTGCCAGCCATTGATTTCTTGGTGGAGAGCACCAATTTCAAGGACCAGCATCCAACAGCCTCTCAGAATAATCAGAGTACGTATATATTGGAGGCATGTTTGATTTTGATCCCCTTAATTTCCAGCCAACTTAGGTGACAGGCAGGAAGAGCAAGTCACCATCTCTCTTTTTCTTTCAGCTACTTGCCTGTCACAATAAGTCTCTTTGCCAAGAAGGGGACTTAAGAAATTTTCCTTTTGATCCATGAGGGATGCAAACATTCCTAGCTAGTTGTATATAATAGTTTGCTTTCAGTTGTTTCCCTGTTTTCCCTAAGTGCAGTTGCACAGGTAGTTATTTTTAGCTTTGTGTGTTTCCCTTTGTTTGGGGGTAAATTCTGTGTATTTTGATTTTGGAATTATCAAAGCTGTTGTGAACTCGCTTCAAAGTCACCATCTGACTCTGCACCCAATGGATATGCAAGGCAACTGGGTTTTAAGCATAGCAGGCACGCTTCCCCCGTGAGTCGCCAATTTGTTGACCCAATTTTGCCCCTCAGGCAAAATCTCGGTCACCTCCTACACCTGCTTCATAGGCCCAATCATTTCAGGTTGCAAGGTCCACTTTCAGGGTTCGACAGCGCCGTTGCAGAGAATAGGCAGCGAAAGGCAGAGTCTTCAGACGTCTGCAAGAGAAGAAGGGAAAAAAATGGAGTGTTCAGTACTTAGTCAAAAAAGAGGCAGAAGAAAATGCAGAGGGCAAAAAAATTGCCGCCCACTACAAGGGCAGGTAAAATGAGCCCGCCTACAAAGAAAATGCAGAGGGCGGCAAATTCACTGCCCACAACACAAAGAAAAGTGGACATCAGCCGACGTCGGCAATACTACCGTCGTCGGCACCTTACAGGAACCGACATCGGCAAGACTTGCCGCCGTTGACAGCTTATCGGTTGACGTCGACAGGTATTCCTACATAAAGTTCATGCAAAGGGCAAAAAAATTCACCTGCAGTGCACAAGAAAAAACCCACCCAGCCGCCAGAGGAGAAGACCAGCACACAAAACAAGGCAATAAGCATGGTCTTGGCAGACTTATGATGTCATCAATAGTGTTTTTCACGCTTTTCAATGAGACTTCTCTTGGCTCTTCTGCTATAAATACAAGGACTTAGTCATTTTCTAAGGATCTCTCTCACACTTTTGTAAAGAGCATTGCTCTCTAAATTTCCCACCTGAATCAATAAAAGACAGTTTTTACCTCTATTTGGATAGATCTATCAGTGTATGCATTGAATGTTAATCTGTGTCCAGTCATTGTCTCTTGATGCTCTCACAGGTTCAACACCAGCAAACCTGTGATCTACGAAGCGCCACTGTCTGCTGCTGCTAGGAGTAGAGTTCTGTTTCAGAGGTATAGAACAGGTGAGGTCACTTATAGTGTGTGTTTCTCAGCACCTTGGTGAGTCCCTGTTTCTTGTGCTTTCCATAAGAACCTCCCTGTCATCCCAGAGACCTGGTCTTTTCTGCCAGATCTGAGTGTATGTATGTTTTTGTCTGATCCTGAGAGTGGATGTGGGAAGGTCACCTGTTTTTGGTGTATCACCTCTTTTAGAGTAGGCTGTTTGTTTTTATGCTTTTCTCTCTCTTTTCACCCCCCCAGTGTATACCTATATACCTATATTTTGCATTACCTGAAACAAACAAGATACATCAGAGGGAACTAGCCCATATCTAGAGACTCTCCTCTCCTGCTTCACCGTCCCACAAGCGAGAGAGGGGTTTCCATGTTGCGGGGAGAGGGTGGGAATCCGTGTTCCTGCCGCTGGGTGCACTTTCCAGCGTCAACAATAACCTTGGAATATATTTTATAATTATGTCAACCTCAAAATACACTTAATTCTTCATATTTAACAAAAGTAAAAATTACCTTAATTTCTCCAAATTTACATTAACTTTTGCCAAACATGAAATAATAATGTTTTCACCTTGTTATACCTTGTATATTAAAACACACCTTCATCAAAATACATCATGTATCCTTGGATGTCAAAACACTAATATTATTTCCATAGACTAACATACCTCAATCTTTGAAATGTAACCTTAAACTTTGCTAATATACCTTAATATTTCCAAACTCAAGTAAGACCTTCATGAAGAAGATAATGACAATATTAGGGAGATTAATCACTCTTTTAGACCATGAAATATACCATAAGGTGATTCAAAAAGTGGAATACATCATTTATATGACCAATTTGGACCAATTTTTACCATGATAAAACCTAACAAAAGATCAATAACAAGATTAGGTAGGACTAAAAGAATAGTTTTAAATTGTCCTTAGTTATGGTAGCCAAATTTGGATAAAATATTTGGTAACCTCCTAGGATTGCATGCCTGTTATGCATCTAGACTAGTTTCCTTATGCCTCCATTAGGATATAAAGTCACCTCTCACTCAATTTCAGACCTAATTAGACCTTGAACCTAATTACAAATGCCTTGAAACAATGATAGATAACTGATAATGCCTCCACCAATACACAACACCAAGAAAAAGGTAAACATACACACAATTAAAAAAAAAAAAAATATGCTACAAAGTACTTAGAGGAAAGACAAGACAAAAAACCAACTAATCTAGCCTATACTAACCTACTTTAATCAACCTGAGATAACCCTAAACAAAATCGTTGATTGGTAAAGTAGCTACATTTTTTTGCCAAATTCATGTGACTAGTAAGCTTGACGATAGCCATAAGAGAATGTAAGAGGGGGAATTATGTGCTGATATTGACATCCTTTTTTAATTCAAAATAAACCTTATACACCTATTCCAACTTACTTGATGCATAAGTAATCAAAAGTGTGTACCTAGACTGATCTTGGACATGTTTAAGCTCATATTCACATTATAAAATGAACATTATAGGTAATGGATCCTCCTTATTGGTTTTTAACTAAGTTAATTAGTTGATATGACATAATATTATAGTGATTTAAACCTTATCAACTTCACCACATGACAAACCTGTGAATCCTCAAGAGGTGGTGAATCAAATTGAATGGATTAAAGTGTTTCTTGTAACATACTTATAGAATTATATTTAAGAGGTGATACTTCTTTCTCTTTGAGAGGTTGAGTCTGATAAAGATTTTTATTTCCTTCAAAGAGTGAACAACTACTTGAAAATGGACTAATAAGTTGATAACCTTCCCTGAAAACATCAAACAAGTCAAATTCAAAAGAGGTAACTTCTTGGAGTGACAATCTTGGAGAGATACCATCTTGCTTGTTTTTTTGCTTGACAAAAATACTTTATTCAATCTAGATTAGATCATAACCTCCCTCTATAAGAGTGTAACCTACTCCTAAGACTTGAAAAATGTTCTCTAACTAAATTTCACATAGTTATAGTTCATTTAGAGTTTGTTATAACTTGATAGGAGATGATATAGAGGTAGTCACACCAAAATTTGAGAAGGAATTAATGCCTATACCTTGATGATCATGTTATTGAGGTTAAAATTAATATTTATTCACTTTCAATGAATCTTTATGATATATTTATTCTACTTTAACAATTAGGTTAGAATCTTGTTCACATTGATGAAGATTTTCTCTTTCAAGGTCTACTATCACTTGGTCAACTTGTACTCCTATCAAGGTCACATTTCTCTTCAAATTTGAATGATAATTTTCTTATCTCTTCACCAAGAGTTTATCCAATGATGACATCTTAATCATATTAACTTTAAGCACTCTCCCCATATCCTTTTTGAGGCTCACTTATATCTACAACTTGACCTTACTCATTGGCCTCCCACAGAACACGTTATTATTCAAGGATGGGGTGTTAAAACTCATAAAAAAGATTTAAAGTTTTGATATCAATGAGCATATCATTATTCTCCTTCTAGTCACCAATCAATATCTCAACTCTTGATGTGCTTTGGCCTTCAATATTCTCAAAAAGGACTTCCTTATTCTTTTGTATGCTTTCTAAAATAGATCTCCATGATGGGAAGGTTTGGGGTTATTGAGGAGAGATGGATGGTGATTTAATAGGTAAAGGTTCCATTTTATCCTCAATTAATAAATATAAACTTTTTACATTTTTTTGTTCCATGAATCTACCACTTGATTCCAACTTAGAATCTTAAATGACTTTTTGGGGGACTCTTGAGGAGGAGAAAGAGAGTTTTTTTACCAAGATAGCTTCATCCTTTTTGATCTAAGTAGTAATAAAACACTTCAATTTTGATTTATATTGGTCTTCAAACTTCTTAACAATGACTTTTTTCTTCGTTTGGATGCTTTCTTGAATTTAACTCCATGATGGTAAGGCTTGAAGAATGTGTGAAGGACTTGGGTGGATTTGAAACTCACTTGATTTAGTATTTTAAGAAATAATGGGTGAAGAAATAGAGGGATGATGTGGAGTAGGAGAAGGTACATGAGGATGATGGTACTAAAATTAATACCTATCATTAACCATTAACTTATCATCTATGAACTAAATTAGGCCACTTATATCTATCATGTCAGTAGTTAGTCTTGAATAATTCTATCTCTCAATAGGTTCCCACTTACTCTTAACCAAATTTAATGAGTCTCTCATAATATTAATGATATGAATAGGGGAATTTATAAAATACTTTTTTTTGTCTATCATGCTCTATAATACGTCTTTCATAGCCTAAAAGAGTTTGCTTGAAGCTTGAGATAAACTGAGTGGAAATGTAACTATGTTGACTAGGGTCAATGTGGTCTTGTTAATGTTAATTATAGGAATGAATAAGATACCAAGGAGGTTGATTTAGGGTGGGAGGTGGTATATAAGACTGATGGAAAGATTAGTTAGATTGATATTAAGGTTGAAAAGCTTGGCAAGGTTGTCGAGGAAAAGAGGAAAGCTAATACTCTTGATAAAAAGGCTAATATGGATAAACATGGGGCTGATGTGAATCAATATGATGCTGATAGGGATCAAAATGATATTATTAAGGATGAAAATAGGCTTTATATGGATCACCAACTTGATTAAAACATAAATCTAATCCAAACTCAGACATGAAACCTTATGCAAAAGGAAAAATAGAAAGAGTAGTTTTTTGAAATAATACCTAGTTTTCTAAAACTAACTAAATGCACTCAAATTAAACATTAGTGATTGTGTTCATATATCCAAAGGTTATTGCATTGAATATTAACACCAATAAATCTTTAATGGATGAATTTTGTTATCCCACCAGACATGCCATTACTATTATCATCAAAATTTGCACACTTGAAGAGGTTGTTCAATACTCCTCACTTAAGTGATAACATGGAAAAAATCCCAAGTTATGGTTAAATTAAATAATGGATTAAACCTATAGATAGGGATATATCCCTTTATGTTCCACTTAAGAAATATCACTAAACCTACTAACTTTCAAGGGAAAGTGGAGAAGGAATTGAAATAAAACTAAACAAGGGAGGTGATGTACAAAATTTATCTCATCCACCTACCTAAAATGTACTAAGAACATGAACTATTATTGAATCTAATTGCACAACTCAAATGGAGTCTCAAAACATGAGTGTTTCATATAGAGGCTATAACATAATGCATAGACTAAAGGAGTTGGTTAAGAGGTATAAAACATACTAATGAATGCTTTCACTTTTTTATCCACAAAAGGATATTGAAATAACTCCATGTAACCTATAAAGATGACTAACATGTGCAAATAGGTAAGAGAGAGGACACATGAGAGGATGTTTCATACCATTACTAAAATTCATCAATTAATATGAATAATACACTAGTTGAAATCATAAAATAAGGATAAAAATCAATTGTATTCATCTTAGAAGCAAAGTAAAATTCTTCATTTGGATATGTATATTCCATATCTAACAAAATGATTCCAAACAATGCCAAAATCAGGTATACATACAAGAGAAGGAAGAAGAGAGAGAGAGAGAAGAGAGGATCATGAGCCAATTATGGATTCCAAGAACTCATTAAAAAATTTAGAAAAAAAAAATCAACTACTAAAGATAGTTATTTTTTTTCCAATAAGTGTGTTCTCCATTTGATGACAACTTGAGCAAGGTGGTGTAGGATTTATGTTTGATTTGGTGACTCACCCTTGAGCACTTAAAACTACCCCTTAGATTGATTATGAGATGTCCATTCATCTTATTTGGGTATAAATACCTTATAAACCTATTAAAATTCTAAAATCAATAATCTATTTACCTTTATTATACAATTTTCTTCATCATTCTCACATTTTCACTTTTGGAGGTATATTCCTTGTATCTCTATTTTGGTACAAAGATACTTGGTTTCAGATATTTAAATGGATTATAGGAAAAATAATAACATATTTGGGTATCCATTATCCCCTTTAATATTAAACCAAATTTTCATGTTTCAACTCTTAAGGCAAATCCACTTTCTCAAGACATACCTTTCCCAATTAGGCCTAATTAAGCCTAATGCAAGCCTATAGTCCTAAAGACCATAAAACTTCATATAATACTACCTAAAATAACCAAAATATTTTAGGTAACATAAAAATATGTTTTTTTGGAAAGTTTTCATTAAGTTTAATGGGTTAGAATTCAAATAAGGTGGGTTTCAATATTTTAAGCCCTAGTTGGCAAAAACATAGGCATAAAGAGGCCAATAGCTAATAAAAATGGATATTTTATGTTTTGTGGTGTTTCAATAAACAAAAATTACTTTTTAGGGTCTATCCAAACGTCCTTAAACTTATCCAACCATAATTTTTCCATAATCAACCTTTTGTACCTCTTAAACAAACAAAAGGTAGTAAACTGTGTGCAAAGGAGGACTGTACACATGGTTGTAAGTGTATTTTGGGTTTTAAATGACCTTAAAATAATAATAATAACTTTTAAATTTTTATCATGTATATACCACACTTCACCACTTCATTACAATTACCAAACCTTTCAAATCATTACATACTTTCTTGGATTATTGGAAACAAGCTTACCAAAGAAGATCTTTAACATGCTTATAGGTCTTTATTGAGTTTGATATTTAATAAGGTCTAAAATAATTTTATTTATTTAAATTATATTTAATTTTATACCATACATATAATTTCAATCATCTCATTAAGGTTCTCACCTTTCATTTATTCTTGAAACCATTAATTCATGCAAGATTTTACTCTCTTAGGATGATAATATAAACCTACAAGTTTGCAGCCTTGTATGTCTGTATTTATGCTAATTTAAGTCATTTATGATATTATTTCATGGTAATTTAAGAATTTTATTCTTATTATTAACCTTATATAGCAATTTTTAAGGTCAATAACTTCTTGAAATATCTCAAATTATCTTCAAGCACTATGCTTTTATTGGTAAACACTAGATTGGTTTTATTTAAGCATGTACCCTGTAAGTGCACTTAAATAATGGTATTAATAAATTTGGTTCATTGATAAATTTACTCTTATATAATCTCATCTCCACCTTGAATCTTATCACTACAAATTTCACTTGTAACATTCTTAAAAACTAAATGGAGTTGCCCATAAGACTTTATTCCTTACCTTGAAGGGTTGTAGATGCTCGTTTAGATTGCGTAAGCACAAACATATAAATATTATATATATTTTAAATGGAATATATAATTTTAAATATCTCACATCCTACTTCACATGCTTTGAATGGTAATGTGACTTGTTGAAAACTTGAACTATCTCCTTCATGTTATGCATTTTTAGCTTGTAGGTGCTTGAATGGACTGTAGATGATCAATTGATATGCATACAAGAGTTATTAAATTTTAGGAATATTTTATCTATATCATCACAACTTCATACCATCTAACACATTATCAACAATATAACCAATGAGAGGTTTTAACTTTCTATGCCTGCAACCTTTATAAGCCACTTGTAAGTGATCCTAAATTCACTTTTAAACCCATCAAATGAACTTATAGGGATCTAAAAATAATTAAGGAGTATTGGTATGTTTTAGATTAAGGTAAAAGTAGGTTTTGAAGGGACCCCAAAACCCTTTAACAAAGAAAGAAAGATGAAGTGATAATGCCCAACAGGAAGAACATTCCTAAAACTTACTAAAAAATAGTATCAAAATCAGGTTTTACAGGGACCTAAAACCATAGACCAATACCATAAAAGAAGATCATAGGTTTCATAGAGACCTATAAACTCAAAATAAGTTTTTAAAACTAAGATCCAACTATTAAAACTAGTTATAACATCCAACAGAAAGGACCAGACCAAAATCAATAGCAACAAAGAATACCTTAGTCTTCTAATTCCAGGATCATCTTCACAACCTCATTTCCAACCATTGATGTATCATATATGGATATTGCAGCCGATGTAGTAGCTTCTTGTTGGGCTTTCTTCCTCGAGCTCTGCCTAGTTCTCTTACTAGGCCCTTCCAAAGATTTTATTTCTTCATTAGCTCATTTTCCAAGGTTAGCTACAGCCGCACATATGCTAGAAGTAACCTCCTCCATTTTCATTCTACTTTCCTTGATGAGACTTCTCAGATTATTCTCATAATCCTTAAGTTTAGTTGTAATATCACTCATTTACTTCTCCAAATTATTGATTTTGATCCTATCAGCTTCCTGGTTATGTTGCATTATTTCTACTTTCTTCTTCAGCTCCATCATTTCCTTATACATCCATGAATCAACTTGGAAAATTGCATCAGCTTTGAATTTGGCCAAATTCATGAAGGAGAGCTTAGTGTCCCTCTATCGAGTGTCACAACTATCATCTGCATTCTCCTATGGCAAGGACTTATCCTTTTCTATTTGGTCCTCCCTTTCAATAATTTTCTCCTTTTTTGTCTCTGCAGGGTCTTTATGCTATTCATGATCATCCTTTTCTTGTTCTCTAATCTCCATAGCATGATTGGAAAATAGAACCAAATGTTCCTTTTCTCTTGTCAAAGCTGGATCATCAAGTAAAATAATTGTCTTTAACACTTCCCCCCACCACAGTCTGATTATCTTCATGATTGGAATTATTCTATTCTGTATTGTCCTCTGTTTTATCCCCTTCATTTTCTTTCTCACTTTTGTCTTCATTTTCCTAATACCCTTCCAGATTTGAACTAAAATCCCCAGTTTCCGTCCCTTCTTCTTCCTCTAAAACATTCTTCTCAGAACTTTTTGTGCTTTCCCACTCAAATTCCTCTTCAACATTCTATTTTTTTGAACTGGAGGGTTTAGGTTTTAATTTTTCTTTCCCCTTCACTTTTCCACTCTTCCTACACTGTGAATCCTTATTTTTATCAAAATAAGGATTCAAGACTATGGAATTATTTTTGAAATAGCCCTCTATGATAAGAATCAGTCCTTCATGCAAAATTGGTTGAGATTCCTTCTTTCTATCAGCAAACAGACTTTGAAGCAGGGAAAAGTGCAAATAGAAGGGGAAGGAAATTCTGTCTTTATGCCTAAAATGATTAAGAAAGATAAAATGAAATTTATGAACTCTTTTGCTTCTACCATCTAGGATAAAATACTCATGAATGTAGCATAATACGTCTCTCCAGATTCCTTTTATCTGCTCCAAATTGAAGAAATTTCCACTCTTTTCCAATTTCTTCTCCTCTGCATCCCTTTTCAAAAATTTCTTATAAGCTGCATTAGAGATACTAGTCTGCTTAGAGAATTTAATGCCATCCATGGGGAGCGCTATAACCTCAATGATGAACTCCTCTATAAGCTTCACAGTAACACCATGGAGCGTTACTCTGTCATCGACCCAGTTTTTGAAGAATGTCATCGTGATATGGGGTTTAGACCCATGCAATCACTCCATATAACTTACCACTCTCCCTTTATGAAGAATCCTCCATACATCCTATTTATCCTTCCAATATTCAAAAATTTTTGGCTCTTACTTTTGCGATTCACCCTTCATTTTGCAAAAAAAACAATATGCCAACAACACCCAAACACTGAGAGCAAAAAAATGGACCCAAATGTTCTTTACATGAAATGGAAGTCGCCTATATGATGGTACATATGAAATCCATGTTACATTCTCATAATTGTACCTAATTAATGAAGTTAGTCTATCCACCTTAAGTCCACTCCTCGGAATCATTAATTTACTAATCTAGGTAGATCTTTCCCTATTTTGAATGAATGGCATCATAATTGATAAGCGCTTTGAGATCATCGTGCTTATTTAATGCATTATGCCATCTCACCTTTTGCCCCATTTGAACAACATGATTTGCTATCCAGTCAACAACCCCATTGGCTTCTCTATATGTATGGGATATGGTCACTACTTCAAATTTTAGAATTAAAGCTTTAATTTCCATCACCGTAGCCTCAATAGACCATGAACTTGAGTTTTTGTTATTTAGGATATTTACAATATTCAAAGAATCACCTTCCAACCATAATTTGGAAAATACCAATTCAACAACAAGTTTAATAGTGTATAGGGCTGCAGTGGCTTTAGCAATATGACTATTCAACTTACCACTTGGGATAGCAATGGCATCAACTACATTTCCCATATGATCTCTTAGAATTCCTCCACATCCCACTCTTCCCAAATTCCCTTTAGCTGCTCCATCAAAATTTCCTTTGATCCATCCAGTAGGAGGGACATTCCATTTTACATTCAATCTTGGATTATCAATTTTCAGCTTAGGCCTTTTAGATCGTAAGGGGTTATCAAATTGAAAGGTTTGATCAAGATCCCTCTGTGATTTAAAATTCTCCTTAATAGCTCTAATAATATTCTGACCAAGCACCCATCCTGAAAGTTCTTTACTTCTAAAAATTCTATTGTTTCTTTCTTTCCATATGCCCCACCATATATGAGGAAGTGTTAGTTTCCAGAAAAAATTAACATCAAGATTTTTTGAGGGACAACACCAGCTTTTAAAAGATAGATCCACACTTTTTTGATGTACCCATGTTATACCCCAAAAATTAAGTATCTCAGTCCATACTTGCTGAGTGTAGGGACAGTTCAAGAACATATGGTCTCTAACTTCAAATCCATTTTTACATAAAATACACCTATTAACCACATTAATTCCTCTTTTCTATAAATTGTCAAGGGTTAGAATTTTATTTTGAAGCAAAGTCCAGAAGAAAATATTTATTTTAGGGATGAGCCCCTTCATCTAGGCTTGAGACCACAAAGGTTGATTTCCCTTTTCCTTTGAAGTAAAGATAGTAGAGACTTTAAATTGTCCACTAGGATCATCATGCCAAATAATCTTATCCTCCATATAGGGATAAAGAGAGACATCATTAAGAGATAATTGGATGTTGTTGAAGCCTTGATTAACATCAGTTTATAATGTTATCCAAGGTATATTATAGATTTTTAGTCTTCATATGACCTTAACAAGGCCTGTAACTAGTTCTTCTTCATAATCACACAAGCAATCATCATTTTACCCTATCTTAAGGGCATTATCAGCATATATACCACTTTATGGATAATAAAAATATTTTAAATAGGACACAAGACCTAGTTCCATGCTCAAAATTCCTCACAAATTATCATGATGCTTTCATATAGCCAAAACCCTACAAATAAACCCAAAGATGCCATTTCCAAGCCATTTTTAGTACCTTTTATTCTTCACACATGAACATGATTATTTAAATTGATGTGAGAGGGATTATCAAACCCTTTAAGATCTCAAAAAACTAACCATTTACATCCATAAATCTTGCATACTTGCTAAGATAAGAAAAACCCTGCTTCTGGGGGTTTAGAAGGGTTTTAGGTTGCTTAACTTGTTAATGATTGTTCATAAAACTCCACCATTTAAACCTAAAAATAATGAATGAATTTTTGATGTAGTAATTTCCCATATACACTCCCAATATCAATATTTACAACTCTCCTTCCTCTTTATGGAATGAACACTTAAAAATAACCTTCACTATCTTGCAAAGAGGTCAATGGAGAAGATGAAACATTTTTTGCATTATTTAGACCTAAAAATGCTACCAAAATCTTGATTTAATCCTAAATCCTTTGAGATACCTGAAAAAATTCATTTATGACATGAATTAACCACCCTCACCTTGAAAAAATGCTTTAGAAGCTTTTGGAAAGTGTATTTATATGTTATATTTTAATTTCTAGATATTTGGAGGGTCCCACCATTTTTTCACGTTGAAAATAACATAAACCAACATATTTGATGAGGAAATAAACATTTAATCTCTTGGAGCATGTTTGAGACCTCAAAATACATTTAATTATTCATATTTTGTAAAAGTAAACTTTACTTTAATTTCTCCAAAGTTACCTTATCTTTTGCTAAACATGAAATAATAATGTTTTCAGCTTACTATACCTTGTATCTATAAAACAACCTAAATAATATGACATCATGTATCCTTTGAGGTAAAAACACCAATATTCTCAAAATGGACTAATATGTTTCAATCTTTGTAAAGTAACCCTAAACTTTGTTAATATACCTTAATCTTTCCAAACTCAAATAAGACCTTCATGAAGGAGATAATGACAAGACTATGGATATGAATCACTCTTATATACTATTAAATATACCTTAATTATATTCATTATTTGAAAATACATCCTTGATATGACCATGTTTTACTGAGATAAAACCTAAGAAAAGATAAGTAACAAGACTAAGTTGGTCTAGAAGGAAAGTTTTAAATTGTCCTTACCTTTGTTAGCTAATTTTGGCTAAAAATAATTATATAAATAAAGAGAATTTAAAGTGAGAAACATTGTGTATTGTTTAATGTGAATGAAAAATCCTACTTATTTTATTTTATGAATGCATAATATAGCTAATTATAGTCAATACTAAACCCTGGGCCACATTATTTTCAACTAAAGTTAACTTGTAATACATAAACCTCTAAAATAAATGCTTAGATTTTATGTCAAAATTTGGTGGCACTATATAAAATTAAATTAACTAATATATAGAAGAATATATCCATTGTAGTTATATAAACCAACCATAATATGAATCAAAGAGTGGTGGGAAGAGATATTCAATGTTTTTCATCCCGAGACCAAACAAACTAGTGAATTTTTATTGAAAGTAAAAACATCCTTCTTTAGATCCTAAGACGAGGAATTTTGGGTCATATTTAAACAAAAATTATGGCCTTATATATTAATATAAAATAATAATTGATAAGGATAAAATCACACATTAATAAACATATGAAGTAGACTATAGAAAATATTGAAGAACTCAAAGGCATTGACACACCTTGGACATGAGCTATTTATTTTTGGTTTGAGACTACACACAATTATATTTTAGTATTTTTAGATATTTAGGGTTGGATGAGTTTTGATTCCAATAATTTTTCATTTATTTAAGGATCAAGGGAGCACTTCATGAATCCTCATTTTCAATCATGGTTGGTAATACAATGTAAATAGTTCCTTTAGGGGACTTATGTCTAAGGGATGGTAAGAGGAAATAAGGGGATCCTCAAAAGATGTGACTCATAGATGTATCCAATCTAAATGGTTAATGGAGGTTAAATAAGGTGTAGTGGTTGGTAGATAAGTATCAAATTAAAAATAAATTATTTAAGAGAGAAATAAGATATTATTAATAAAAATCAAATAAGTTAGACAAGGACAAAATGGTGAATAAAGAGATGAGAAAAAAATAAGGATAAAAGAATTAAGTCATAAGTTAGGAAATAAATGTATAATAAAGAGAGATAATATAATATTCTTGAGAAATAAGATAATGAATGAAACTAATCTAGAATATACTAGCAAAAATCCTCATATTGAAAATATGGGTGTTATCCCTTTACAACAAATAGATGAGTTAGAATTAACATCGCTAGAGAGCACAAAATAAGTTGTTGAGAGGAGTAGAATACAATATATAATAAAATAAAGTCATAAATTACATGTGGAAAGGATTATCATAAATATTTGCACTGATGAGAACACCTAAAATATTCAAAACCTTGGGTACAAAACCCCAACTAGTGATAATTAATTTAGCCCATAGTGGATGAGGCCTAGAAAGTAGTATAAAAAGAGATAAATATAATATTATGAAATAGGATAAATTATTTATATAGTGTAACCAATAGAAAATATTTTAGTAATTGAATGAGGTTTGAGAGGAAATAATTAGAAATAATTTCCTAAGGAAAGCATAGAGGAAAAAGTAGATGTTAGAAGGGTTACCAAATTTAAGGAAGAAAATGATTCAAAAATAAGTATTAGTAGTAATAATATAGGAAATAGATATTAGGAAGAAGTTATATTAATGAAATAGAGACTAAGTAATGAAAATATTGGATAATAAGTAAAGGTAGTGATATAAGATTATGGAGATGATACTCAAAGCTAAAAACCTACCCCAAAAACCAACTATAGGAGGCCCTGTGAGGAAATGAACCCTTTGGAGTAAATTCCATGCCCCATGCTACATTAAAACAAATTTAAACATCCAT
>JARHVA010007132.1:620000-748656 GCA_037957365.1 Torreya grandis
ATGAAAATATTGGATAATAACTAAAGGTAGTGATATAAGATCATGGAGATGATACTCGAAGCTAAAAACCTACCCCAAAAACCAACCATAGGAGGCCTTGTGAGGAAATGAACCCTTTAGACTAAATTCCATGCCCCATGCTACTTTAAAACAAATTTAAACATCCATATATTAGATAAATAAAAACATATATAGGAGAAAGAGTAGAAGATAAATACAAAAGTTATAGTGAAGAGATCAAGAATAGAAGGGCATAAATAATAAATCAAGCAAAAGTTTTAGGGAAGAGATACTTTCATAGTGATTTATGAAGAGATACAAGATGTAGACATAATATTATTAAAAATAACAAATACAATTAGTGGAAAAAATCTATAAGTACTTTCAGAATAAGTACATTGAAAAATTTGAATAACAAAAATAATAGTACCAATAGTAGTATTCACACATCATAATAAAACAAAAATTACACAAAATATAATGAAGTTTCTATTTTTTGTAAAATATACTAAGGATCAGGAAGAATTTTTTTTCAATACTAGAGTCATATTAGTGGATCCATAATATCACCGATGAAAAAGTAATGATATTTGACTTTATCAGAACACTCAGGAATGATGCCCTTAAATGGTACATGAAAACTTATTCTAGACATTCAAGTACATGGTCAGATGTACATAAAGCTTTTAAATGAGACTTCCACTACTCTATCATTACAAATAAAAGTGTTAGTGAAATGAGAGTGTTGATACAAAATAAAAATAAATAGTGAAATAGTAAGATCAAATATCCAATTCAAATAAATATTAAGAAAACTAAAGGAACCATTGAATGATAAAAAAAGAAATGAGTTGTTTATTTTTCAATTAATTATATATATATATATACATATATATATATATACATATATATATATATATATATACATATATATATATATATGTATGTATATATATATATATATATATATATATATATATATATATATATATATATATATATATATATATATATATATATATATATATATATATATATATATATATATATATATATATATATACATATACACACACACACACACACACACACATATATATACATATACATATATACACAGACACACAGAGTATATATATATATATATATATATATATATATATATATATATATATAACATAAAAAATGGATGAAAAAATATTTAATACATTTGAAGAAACACTTGAGATGGCATCATGCCTATAATCTCAATTCTAGAGACATGAAACAAACTCATCATTAAATAATAATGTGGAAATACTATAGTTTGAATTGGAATAATTACAATTGAAATAAAAGATTCACATGAAAGGTAAGGAGTTTTATGCATAGATAGTTGATAATAACCCACCAAGGGCCAGGATTTGGTGTACTAATTATTGTGAAAAAGGACACTCGTGGACATAATTTCCTCATCATGAAATGGAAAATATAGTAGTAATAATAAGAGAATGGCAAATACCTACAGGGATGTCTAGTTTAAGAATGATAAGGGGGTGATTAATTAAAGTCTACCATTAAAATCCCATGTTTTATGGTTAAATAATCCAAATGGTCACACTTGGGATTTTATCATACACTTTACAATCATATTATATAGATTTAATTTACTTCATTAATCACAGTGGAATTCAAGTATAAAATGCCTCAAATATAATTATTCAAGATAGAAATTCTTGGAAGAAACACTAACCTACACCTATATAATTTACATATGACTCTGACTTCACATGAAAGTCATACAATCTCACCTACAAACCAATAACAACATAATCAATACGTTTTGGTCTTAAAATGCTTGTTTTCCAATTGAGCCTTCCAAATGAAAGACATGTTTATTTTAAAGAGAATAATGGATGACCTATAATCTCCCCCAAACATCTCATAAATGTCAACCAATGTTTCATTCTCCATATAAAGCTTGTATGACTTCCCAAAATATAAAATACCAAGAAAATGCATTCTGAGCATGCCCATGAGACCTAGTCAAAGTTTTGAAGGCACTTTTCAATATACATTAGACCTTATCAAGATTTATAAATGAAATTTACAATATGTAGTCCTGGTCAAGATTATATTAGGTTCCAAACCAAGTTTAAAATAGTTAAGACCTATTTGGGTTATATCCTCATAAATACCACTATTTTGAAACAAAGCTTCACTCAAGACCTGTTCAGGGTTTGGTTTACGAATTATCACTATGAATTCTATAAAATCTTCATGACCTAGTTAAGGGTTTTGTTTCAATTAAAAATTCAATGTCAATTGAATTAAATTCAAGAAATAATCATGGTTGTAACCTATAATTATAAATATGAATCACCTTTGATGTATGGATAGATGTAATTGGGTATAGTAATCCTAATTATGACTATGAAGTATGTTTAATGTACCGAAGACCTAACTAGGGAATGAATCTTAATTATCAAATATTAATAAGAAAAAAGTCATCAAATACATAATTATTTATATTTATCTTTATTATACTATTCTAAGGTATTTCTATAGTTTTAACATGAAAGGGTGAATCCTAGATGTTGTTTCTTAAATTCAATATCTTTAAATTGAAAGGTTGTGATGCTAATGTTCACAATTTATGAATTCATATGGTATTTATGTTCCTCTTTATTCATATTAAATTTTTATATAAAATTTAAGCACCATATTTAATTATGACTATGTGATTATTGGTCTTATAAAATAACGGTTTCATGGGATTTGTCTAATTGAATGAAGTGGATTTATCTACATTTCAATATAGGTTCTTTTATGCTTCTCACTACCCTTTATCTTTTGATCATTTTTTATAATTATATTATTTTTAGAGTATCCTAATCTATAATTGATACCTAAAATTTTCATCTATATTGCATGTTCATTACTTGTCTCTTCTAAATAAATGTTGAATTTAATCAAAACATTATTGAATCTAGTATTTAGGAGGCAAGTGTTGCTAAGTGAGGATTCCATTAGGAAGTTTAAATGATCTTAGTATTTCCTAGTCTAATTTATTTTGTGAATATCGAAGAGTATCTTAGATATGCCCATTGTATGGAACAACTTACATCAGCCACCTGATATATCGAATTCACCATGACCTAGTAGATAAAGACCTTAGGGAATTTTATATTGAGCTTGATTCCTTTTAGAAGAGGTGTAATGGAAAAGGGAAAATCATCACCAACTGATCCTTTCCTCTCTTATTTTCCTCCTAGAGTTGGTATGTTGTGCCAAAAATACCACTAAAGTCTATGTCTCTAAATGGTTGTGTTTTCATACATTACTTTAGAACATACATTGATTTCATGTTTTCACACATTGAGCTATTTTAATTATTTTGATACATTATTGTTAATTTTTAGTCTTTTATTATCTTACATTGGATGTAACCTATGACAATTTTTATTTTCCCCTATGTTTTATTAAATTTAATTTTAATTTTCTTACATTATATGACATTTCTAAACAATTTTTCACACATCCTTGTTTGATTATATTTTGCATTTATTACATTATATATCTCTTTTCATATTTATTTTTGTGCATATTATGATTAATTTGGTCTTACATTTTGAAGCAATTTCTATTTTTTTTTACTTACTATGTTCTTCATATCTTATCTTTTTCATAATATTTTCATCTTACTTACATTGGGAATGTTTTGCATTCATTTTTATTATTTTTATATCTATGAGTTTTATCACATTTATCATAAAAGAATAAAACATACATCACAAGACATCACATGTTCTTATATAATGATATTAAAAACATAATGTGTACTATAAATTAAATAATGCACACACCATTTTCACACATGTAGATAAAAAAAGAAGAAAAATGATAAGACACACACACACACACACACACACACACACACACACACACACACACACACACACACACACACACACACACACACACACACACACACACACACACACACACACACACACACACACACACACACACACACACACCCACACACCCACACACACACACACACACACACACACACACACACATCTTTCTCTTAGATTTATACATAAACACATATTGATACATAAAAAATATCATTAATACTTATGAGTACAAAATTTATGCACTCTATACTATAAATTAAATAATGCACACACCATTTTCACACATGTAGATAAAAAAAGAAGAAAAATGATAACACACACACACACACACACACACACACACACACATCTTTCTCTTAGATTTATACATAAACACATATTGATACATAAAAAATATCATTAATACTTATGAGTACAAAATTTATGCACTCTAAGATTATGGATCACCTTAAACCTCTAGGAATTAGGTTCAATACTTACCATTGATGATTCTAAATGATTAGATTTTAAGCTCACCCATAGTGATCAATTATGAGACTACATGCCTAAGACATGTGTCTACATATGAGCACTTATGAGCTTTTAATTATTCCACTCATTTTATAATCATCAATGGTAAACTCTTTTTACATATAATTCATGCCACATTACCATTACATATCCTCCCCCACTTATTGGTGTTATCACCTAAGATGCATCATATTCTTAATGTCCAATACCTTTAGGATATTCTACAAAAAAATTCAACCAACTATCATATGATCTAGCTAAATCTGATATAGGATCTAATATCCCAATAGTTTCATGCTTAGGTGACATAGTGACTAAAATATAATTATGAGATTTATCCATTAGAGTTTACTATTGTGCCTCTTCTATCATCATGTCTTTAAAATGGAAAAAAATCAACATAATATCCTATACATATCCAAATATCTAACATATCTTCACTAGTACTTAGCATGCATATCTTTACCTATAGGAAAAGCAAAGTGACACCATAAATTAATCATAGTTTTAATACCTATTCCCACAACATCAGATATTCCCCTAGGATGCCCACATTATTATGGATCTACACTAGAATAAATTCCCTCCACCTCCCATGAAATATTACCATATCCTATCAAGATAAACTCTATGTCCAAACATATATTTTTTAGCTTTCCTTTGGATCTATTTAGGGGTCTAGTTATATTCAAGGTATGACCAATGAATAAATGCCTCCACTCTCTCTTCCTCATGATAATTATTTTCATTGTTGTCATCATCTAACCACAATAGTTTAATGATGTATCATCTATCATATATCAGATAAGACACCTCATCATCATATCTTTTTGGGTCCTTTGTATGACTTACTTAATATGATAAAAAACAAAATTAACTAGTAGCTTTGGTAATCCAAACTATCCAAGTACATGTCTACATAGATATGTCTCAACCCACTTAGAATAGTTTCTTATAATCCATATTTAACCCTTTTCTTTAATTTTTACTTAGAAAGCTATCCAAGCATGGAATATTCCCCTATAGGGAATATATATGATATGATCCCTCTTGATGGTATCCAAAAAAGTAACATGAGTGATCATCGAACCAATATGTGCCCTCTCCCATCTCCTAAATAGGGAGATGGTCATCAACCACATGAGGTAAACCCATATGTATATACATGGGGAACATCTTTTATATCTATAAATTGAAAATAATATGGGGCCCATAGTATGGTTTCCCTAAATGAGTAAATTATAAAAATCATGTATAAAATATACCCATACTATAACTCCCTTATCATATAAAGTGCTTTACTCTGGTGAAAACTAGCACACATCAATATCATATATTGGGAAATAACCATTAGAAATATGACATAGTATGTGCATAGTCATAAGTTTGATCAGGACCTTCTGGGTATCCATAATTATTGATACATATACCTCAAACTTTTGTATGAAGAGATTACACTCATCATACTAAAAATATCATGTATCTCATTGGGCTAGCTCTCTCCTCTCATATAATATTTTTTTCATGTCACATACCATATTATCACATATAATAGCCAACCCAAGTATGGTGTGGAAATCCTCTAAGGTTAATACCACCTCCATAGTATCCCCATCAAGTTCACACCTTAATGTTTATGAGAGCCTCTCCCATTACCCTAAAAACATGTCAATTTGATCACACTCAAATCCAAATGAAATATCTCCATGATGCTATCAAATCCAATAATCACTAGATGTGATGTGTCAAGTAATAATAATTTCTCTAGAAGGTCTTATAGCTAGTTGGAATCCACACTCCACACTCCATATTCATCTTCATCTCTGCAAAATATTAAACCTAAAGCATAACTAGATTTTGATCAAAAAAATATGAGATAAAATTTCAAACTAAAATAAAATAACAATGGTCCCTACATTCTACTATACTATATATTTTCCTAATTTTATATTAGAAAAGCATTATCCTATAGTACCTTTCGACATATTTTTAAACTACACCATCCATACGATATAATACACACCAAAATTATTTTCTAATGAAGTATGCATATTTTATGGTACCATCCAACATATTGTTTACTCCGCTAACCATATCCGATGGTATTGTTTAACATATTTCTCTATTGTAACATGATTTAACATTCAAGGGTTATGGAGTTTAAACCCTAATATGTTAAAGGGCCTAAGTATATTAAATTAGGGTACAAAATATGCATTAAATACAACCAATAATTTATGCAATAATTGACCTGATCTAATATTTCTAAAAATAAAAATTAGTGACACAAATTAGTAATTATCTAAAAACTAACTAAGACAAAGGATTTAGAAGTTGAAAAATAGTACAAGAGCAAGTACGAGTGTTTCAAATAGGATCCATATGTTGAAAACCATCTTGGACAATAGTGTTGTATATTAGATAGTAGCACTATAGTGTTAGTGTTTAATTTTGGCACTAATATCGTCTGTTCATGAACTGATCTGTACTTATGGGATCAAATGTGTCTAAGGTTGTTAATTCTATTCTTATATGGATGAAACCTACTTCATTATCTATGACTTGTTTTGATTGATTTTGTATGCAAACCCTGAACCTCTTTTTGGTTAGGGTATTCAATTGGCACAATTAATAGTAATGTGATGTTAGATAGGTAGGATATATATCCTTAACACCCTATTATTATTAGATTTTCCTACATACCAATACTCTTAGGATGGATCAAACCCTATGTAGTTCTCCCCACCTAAGTGCTAATATAAGTGAAGATAATATGAATGCTAGTTTGAGTCCTTTGAGTGAGGATTGAGACTTGAAATCAATATGTTATAAGATTAGGATGCTTGTAGATGAGTTTATGTAGAATTAAGACATAATAGGGATTACTAACCTTGATTATGGACAACTTGTTTTGAGCTTGTTTGTGTGTATATGAATATGATTTCCATCTAGTGAATAAAGGGATGAAATCCATGTGTATATACTAATCAAGGGTTTTTGTGGGGTTTGAAATAGGTCTAGGCCTATCCTAGGTGTATTTTGGGATGGAAAAGATATTTTATAGGGCTAAAAAGATGGAAAATGACAATAGAATCAAATTGGGACACTAATGCGAGGCACTACTATTTAAGGTATGACATACTTCCTAAGGGAGGATTTGAGACTTATTTTAAGATTTATAGGGATATATAAGGCTTACAAGAAATATGGATGTGTCTAAATAGGCCATAAGATAGGTCTAGGGCTAATCTAGGGATGGGTGGTTTCAAGTAGAACTCATTACAATCGAGTGAAATTTTATATGACTATATCCCCATTTATTATAAAAAATTCAACAAAGTGAAATAAATAGGATAACTAAACATAAACATACCTAGACTTACCTAAGAGCTGAATCCTATGAATCTGGCTTTGAGTATGTGAAATGTGCTCCATTACATGTCCTACAAATGAAACATGAATAACATCAATATTTAATTAAGTGATATCAAAATAAGAGAAGATTTAATAGAGAGATAAGATAGAGGATAAAAATGAATACACCTCACTAAGTACACAAACTGATACATAAACCTAGTGACATCATGTGTGTGTGTAGATAGTGATTAATTAGTGAAAATATTATAATTAGATGAATGGATTACTAAATACCCATGTGTGGGTGGATCAATAATTAAATTTAGCCTATATTCAATTATTTACTACCCCTGTTTAGTGGATCATAAGTTGTAAATAACCAAGGCAGTAAGGGACATAATTCCTAAGGGAGGATTTGAGACTTATTTTAAGATTTATAGGGATATATAAGGCCTACAAGAAATGTGGATGTGTCTAAATAGGCCATAAGATAGGTCTAGGGCTAATCTAGGGATGGGTGGTCTCAAGTATAACTCATTATAATCAAGTGAAATTTTATATGACTATATCCCCATTTATTCTAAAAAATTCAACAAAGTGAAATAAATAAGATAAATAAACATAAACATACCTAGACTTACCTAAGAGCTGAATCCTATGAATCTAGCTTTGAGTATGTGAAATGTGCTCCATTACATGTCCTAAAAATGAAACATAAATAACATCAATATTTAATTAAGTGATATCAAAATAAGAGATAAGATTTAATAGAGAGATAAGATAGAGGATAGGAATGAATACACCTCACTAAGTACACAAACCAATACATAAACCTAGTGACATCATGTGTGTGTAGATAGTGATTAATCAGTGAAAAGATTATAATTAGATGAATGGATTACTAAATGCCCATGTGTGGGTGGATCAATAATTAAATCTAGCCTATAATCAATTATTTACAACCCCTGTTCAGTGGATCATAAGTTGTAAACAACTTATATTAGACTGGTGGCTTATCCAACCCTCTTGTGTAGGTGGCTCAAGAAATCAAATATAATATGACTCCATCATTGCCTATCCATGTGTCATAGATGCATCTATAACTAAATTTAATAATCTGACTAAATATGTATGACTATAAATAAAACTATATATAATGACTCTATGGTCACTCAAAAAATCTAGGATGAAAACTATATCAGGGGCCTCTTGGGAACTCATGTATGTAAATTAGGGACTACTTGGTAATTCCAACCACTACAGATGGAGTAAGAAATAAAATCTATTCAAAAATGGTGAAAATGGTGTATGGATTTAAAATATAGATAATGACATGAAGTTTTCCATTCTATTTGATTAACTGGTGTAAAAGTGAGCATGCAAAAATAATGTGTTAGGCACATGCCCCACAATATGATATCTATGCATATGGATTCTAGATTGAGTTGTAATAATCTATATTTTAGTATCTAAAATTGAAATGGGAGTTCTCATGCCATGCATTATTCCATGAATATGAGAAAATTGGTATGATTTTGTGTAAAACAAAGTAAAATTTGAGAATCTATTATTGAATCTTTGTAAACATGGACTATACCTACTATACTTTTGTAACAAATTTAGATTTTCCTATTTCTAGGGTTAATGGATAGTAACACTTTACCTTAGATAGTAGTGATATATTGATAATTTCCACTTTCAATGCTAGTGTCCAACTATGATTTTTTTCAAGCTAACTCTGATATCTATTTGACTATTTCCCACTATGTTTTCCTAATTCTAAGCTCTGTATTCTATGCATGCATGTTGTAAACCTATACTCTGAGTGAATTTAAATGGCCTAATGTCTATGACAAACCTATGTGGATTCCACCTCTTTTGATGGGAGTTGATTAACCTACATAATAAATGTCTTCAAAGTAAAACACTCTACATCATATGTGTTGCCCTAAGCATATATGATATATACATAGTAAACTAATATAGTGCATATACATGACATAAAAATTTAATACAAACTAAGCATAAGTTGGTAATGTGTGATGTATGTTAGGTCATACATTTAAAAGGCTATAAAGATAGATATAAAAACATAATCATGTGTATGGACATCAAATCTGAGTAATAAAATGAGTAACTACCTAGGGGGATGGGGTAAGATGTTTATCAAGCCACCCAAGGAGGAATGGAAAATGTATGAGGTCCCTTAGGGAATCTAAAATTAGAGTGTGTATGAGTTAAGATATAACTTTCATGGATATGATTCATACATTAAATCATACATACAACACACATGAGTCATGCAAAGTAGGCCAAAACACCACAATAGAAGGGACATGTACACATATTAATAAATTTGCGAAGTCAAGACATATAAAGAAATGTTAAAATGTCCACATATTTAAAAAACAATCAAGTTAGCATGAATCCACATGGAAGGACATCTTCAAATTTATACATACATAATCAAGGAGACACACATAGGGACATGGGCACATGTCTATAGCATACACACAATGAAAGGAAGTGGCATAAAACCATAGAATAATGGAATATTTAAATTACATCGAATAGATATAATATCATAGAGACACAATAAATTCTAATTTATTAAAGATATAAAATAAATTATGCATAAGCATGTTGTACAAATATATATAATATCAAAGATATACATAAATTAAATCTAAAGTAGTAGTAGTGACAAAAAAAATCTATGTAGTATAGGATGATCAATATCAAGATATAAATAATGATAAATCTATAATATAAAGTATATAAAGATGTAAACAAGCAATAAAAACTATGTATAAGATGCCCCAACTGGGTAAATGTGTCAAATAAGTTACCTGTGTATGTTCCCCTAGAGGGTAGATAGTACCAAATTTGGATCTGTGTGGTGGACTTGGGTCCTGTAACCATTTGTAAATACTTGTAAATAAAAAGTGAAGAATTTATATATGATAAAATTAACTATAGTAAGATAGATAACATATGTAATACCTATCAAGTATAAATAATGTAAACATGGATATGCAAATAATCTAAATTTTGGGTTTTTAAGAAATTTGTTTTTGTGTTTTTAACATATTATACTATACTTGCTTTTTCTAGATATAAGTTATGTAAAAGCAACATAAGAATGAAAATTTATACAAGGAGCAAGAGTAATTGAAATGATGTACAAGTAAATCCTATAAATACATGAGATAATGTACAAATGAAGTGTAATGTCTCTATAGACATAAGAACACATACATGGGATGTGGATAATTAAATGGTGGATCTAGTGGGAGGTAATCCAATTTCAACTACTAAATCTTCCCAAACTAAAATAAATTACCATCATTGTGATCATCATACCATGTTGTCTATATAAGTGTAGCCTTATCCTTTGTGTTAGTCTAGATTATGTGCATCTAAATAACATGATGTTTTATTGTGTAAGAAGACTCTCATTTAATCCTAAATAAAACCACATTTTACCATGGGGTGTTTGTATGAAATCTATGATTCTCATTTATGCCATTATGTAACAAGCAAACTATGTGTCCCTCATGACTAAAAGTCAAGCATTTATCTATGTGATCAACTATTGCATCCATTATCTATTACCATGTAAAACCAATGGTAATCTATATATAAGTGTAGGTGCTCATGGTGAAGATTAATGTGTTGGTAACCATTGGGTCACATGCAACTCATAGTGTGATATGTCTTAAGGAATCCTGACAATGTATAAAATGATGTAGCTCACACTCTTGATGTATTATGGCTATAATAATGCCAATGTGCAAGTGTTGGGATCTTAATACTTATATATAGAAACATGAGGGATGTATCAGTCTTGGATGAAAACTTAGATAGTCAGGGGATCATTCCATAAATATATATGTTGTAAAAGATTATATTGTGGTGCTTGTACTGGTGGAGCTAGAGGTTGTGTAATCTAAATAGTGCTTTGAGCCATGAACTTGTTCAACTTATAATATAATGTTTAACATGTAACTATATCATGTATTTTAAGATTATAAAAATGACAAAAGGGTCTATCATCCTACTATGATAGTCTACTAATGGATCTATGATGAAATGTGGGTAATGCCATCAATCCTCTATCAAGTAATCTTTATAGAATCTGATGTGGTTTGTCCTATGAAATTCCTAACTTAATCCATATAATTGGGTCAATATCCATACATGTACCCATATGTACTAAGCATATGGATTAATTTAAATCTAATTGTAATTGAGTGGTTGGGCCTATAGTTGTAGGACTATGAACTAGTGGTGATGCCTATGTGATAAAAAAGCATGAGTGCCTTAGAATCATCTATGCACTCTCTATAACCTACTAGTTTAAAAATCAAACCACATAAATAATCATCAATGTTCATGGGTGTGGTATCATACTTTGTGGTGGCCTAGGAAGCTATATCATAGGTTTAGATATATACTTCCTCTAAATTAACAAGTAATGGTAATTGTGATGTGAGAATCCAATCATCTACCATGGGTAGGGATAAATATGTTAAATGAGGATTACTCTCTATCAAGGATGAAGATGATGGTGTTATAAGAGGATCTAGAATGGGTGTGTGGTGATAGATTACCCAACCTCATATGTATGCATCTGTTCTATTAGAATAAGTTGAGGTGGGGACTCTATTCAAACATGAGATGTCCCGTATGGATATGTAGTTGGTGAAGTAATATTAGTAACTCTACAATGTCTAAATGGTTAGATATCATCCAAATAAGTGCATAAATATCCATAATGTAAAAATTTAACACATATATTAATTGTATATGGTATGACCTCCATGTCATGTATCTAAGTCTCCCAAGTACTAAATTATAATGCAAATTATTAGGTATCACCTAAAACTATGTAGATGGGGTTTTTGGCCCAAATATGATATCTTATGTAATAACACCAAATGCTTATCTGTGAATGTCATCAAAACCTCTAATGTTCTTATATGTCTTCTAAATGGATGCTATATCAACCCCCATATTCTTTATAAATGTGAGGATACATATGTTAAGTCTTAAACCAATGTTGATTATAACTCATTTAATTGTGGTGTTATTTATTTGTGCCTAAATTATGAGAAATATATTCTAATCAATAACTAAATATGAGGGAAAATCCTCATTGGAAAATGATATAACATCCTCAATGTCCTTGATAGTATTCATGATAAATTAAAAATAAGTTGGCCCTATGTCATGAGGTAAAGATGTATGATTGAGTGTTTGAAAAAGAATATATTTAAAAATGGTTACCTTTTAGAGTAATTCAAATATATAAATATTAGTTGGTATATTTATCAAAAGATCTAAAATATCAAATGCTCTATGTTGATCCCTATGTCCCATTGTAGTTTTTTGGTACAAGGAGGGATGGTGGGACTATGTTGTTCCTGTATAGGTTAAGGAGGAATCATGTTATATCTATTAACAACTCAAATAATAATATTTACTATTTTTAAATGGTGAGTATTAGAAGTGGGATGTGAGTGAAGGTAATCATCTAGTCTAGGTGGAGGTATAATAAAAGAAGTCCTCTGAGATCTCTATATTTTAGTAGTAATTGGAGGTAAATCAAAGTTAGCCACGAAATAATGATCCTCAGAGAGTTGGAACTCAAGAGAGGGTGGACTAATGTGTGAAATAAGTTGAGTTATAACATGATCCATGATAGGAGTGACATACATGTGCATCTTTATATGAATGGTGGGTGATAGGTGTGAAAGACAAACCACAAGACTTTGTACCAAAAAGTAGAAAATGACATCCATCATGATAATCATGATGAAAGGCTAAAAACTAAAAAATGAATAATTTATATAAATAAGAAGGGAAACCCTAATGGCAAACTAGAGTTTTAACCAGTATGTTCAAAGTAAGTCAGGTTCACCAAATTATTTAACTTTTAAGGGTTATGGAGTTTAATCCCTAGATTGATAAAGGGATTGAGTATAATAAATTATGTTAAAGAATATGAAATAAATATAACCACTAATTTTTTCAAGAATTAATCTAATCTAATATTTCTAAAAATAATAATGAATGACACAAATTAGTAGTTAGCTAGAAACTGACTAAGATGAAGGACATAGAATCTAAAATTGGTACATGAGCTATTCTAAGTGTCATAAATATGATAAAAATGTCAAAAAACCTCTTGTAAAATAGAATCATACCTTAAATAGTAGTACTATGGTGCTAGTGTCTACTTTTGGTTGTAATTTCCTCTAAGTAATAATTGATTTTTACTTCTATGAGCATTTTTCTTTGAGTTTTCTAAGCCTATTCCTATATGGATGAAACATAATTCATTGTCTATGACTTATTTTGACTGATTTTATGTGCAAACCCTAGACCTTCATGTGGTTAGGGTATTTGATTGGCACAAGTAGAAAAAGTGTGATGTTAACTAGGTAGGATGGACATCCTCAACACCCTAATATGATGAGGTTTTCATACATACCAATAATTTGATGAGGGATCAAGCTTGATGTAGTTATACCCACCTAAGTGTTGGTTAAATTTAAATTGGAGACAATATAAATGCCATTTTGAGTGCTTTTAATTAGGATTAAGACAATAAATATGTGTATTTTTATCTTAAGATGGTTGTAAATGACTATATGTAAAAGTAGGGAAGAATAGGGATTAATAAATTTGTTTTTTCACAACTTGTTCTAAGTTTATTTACATGTATTTTCATATGATTTACATCTAGTAAATAAAGAGATAAAATTCATGTATGTATGTATATATATATATATATATTGATCTGGTGATTGTACGAGGTTTGAAATAGGTATAAGCCATCCCTAGGTGTCTTTTAGGATTTAAAATATATCCATTGGGGCTAAAAAGAGGGAAAATGATAATATAATTGATTTTAGATACTAATGTGGGGAGATATTTTCTAGAGTATGACACTATTGTCTAGGTGGTAGAACTTAAGGCACTAGGGGGCTAGATGCCTAAGGGAGGATCTAAGACTAATTTTAAGAGTTATAGGGATAGGTAAGGACAAAAAAAAAAATATAAGTTTATATATAGGCCCTAAGATAGGTTTAGGGATAATTTAAGGATGGGTGGTCTCAAGTATAACTCATTTCACTCAAGTGACAATTTATATGACTACACACTAACCATACCCTATATTATGGCCATCATAAAACTTATACACAAATTACCATATCCTATGGTATTATCTATGATTTAAATTTTATATTATAGATGTAGGAATTTAATTACACTATCCATGCATAAGTACATAAATAGTATTGAACATACCCTACAATAACATCCATCCTATTACTATTTACTATACTAGCCATTTATTATGGTATCATCTAGCATATTGTTCAAGTATAATGAGAATACCCTATGATATTTTTAAGGAATTAAATCCCCCCTTTCCAATTATATTTTTGTATCTGATATAATTATCTAAACATGAAAATCTATTTTCTTAGCCCTAATAAATTCCCTTGGCCTTAACTTTGAATTTTTATCAACTACCCATTACCTAACATAATTTTAGATAATTTTTTATTACTTTAGGGTTAAAATACAATACATAGATCTAAATTGACACAAATATTTATTAAGTTCAATTCATTTTATTACAAATTACAAACATAAACATTATTTTATATCGTTGATCTATAGGGCACTAACGGCTAATCTAATGTGACCTCTTACATGTATGAATCCTTACCCATTATAAATCATATCTCATAGTGATATTTTTGGATGATCAGAGATATATTTTTCCATAAATATATAAATTATAAATTAAGTTATTTTTACCTAATTATAGTAAAAAATGAATTTTTTTTTTAAATTCTAGCTATTTACTACAAGACTATGTATTTTTCACATATCTTTGTTTCAAATCACAAAATAGAATAAGCCTTACAATATTAGTGACCAATTTAAATTATTGTGAATGCCGATGAGCTTCATAAAAGGCATGTGTCTACACTTGATATTTTTCACCTTATAAAATTACTATTAGTTTCTCTTGCCAATGCTTGTTGGTGCATCAATATCCCTTAGTGCATGAATTAAAGGGTGTACCATTATTGGGGTGAGATCATATCATGGTACTTTTAGAGAGGCATAATATTGTGTCATACCATCATTACTATTAATATGAATTTATTTGAGTATATTTACTTATTATCTCTATATGTACTTTTTGTCTATATTTGCTAGCTTCCCTATATCCGATTGTATCAGACTTGGTAATGTACTCTATTTTTTACATTACATTCCTTGTAATATATCAGCTAACCCAATAAAATTTTGAGTTTATTCTATCATTTGTACTATATTGGGATAACTAATACCATACTCTATAATTGGACATATTCTAACTATATCAACCTAGAAAATATCATCATCTTAGAGTTCAAGATTAGTTTCAAGTATTAGATCCATATATAGAGGGAATTTTTAATTCCCAATACATAAATCAAATACTTACATTCTACTTTCACTCACTTTAATACCCTATTAATTATTCATGAGAGTTATATTTTTATAACCTTATCTTAGAGGTCTTGTCTTATGGTGTCATTTAAGCTCAATAGGACAGGTCATTTGAATTCCTAAATAATGATATATATGTATTTATCTTAAAATTTGATGTCTTCATCCTGAAACATCAATTGAAAATTTTCAATTGATAAAAATGGGTATGTTTAAGCATTTACAAGTCTACCCAAAGATTTTTTTTCTATCCCTACACTCTTTCTTTTCCTTTACTTAGTAGATTATATGTTACTTAATTCACTAATGTTTATATGTAAGTGTGTATCTTTTCTTATGCTCTTACTTCTACCAAATAAGCATGTATAGATACAATGTTTATTAACCTTTCCATTTATCATATTAAGTTTCATAGACCCCATTTTAGATGATTAGTTTTCAATACCTTCTTTACAAAAACTTACCTATCATTTAATTTTACTTACATATTTTCAATAATTTACCCATTATTGATCCCTAGTGAGAGATATACCCTATTTCATATCCTTAGGATTTGTAACCCTTTCATATTAATATTTGAGAATATATTTTCCTTTGATAAGTATATGAATATTATATTCCTTACCCAATCATCAAAGTATATGCAGGCTCTATTGATTTACCTTAATTTAATCTTAGTCTATTGAGAGAAAGAGGATAGTTATAGGTCATCCTATCTCATGTAAACAATTATTACTCGATTTATGGATGCTAATGTCCATGTTTATTATTCAATACATTTATCATTGATATATTTATATTTACATGACACATATATGATTAATATACATATCCCATACATACTTAGATACTTTATTCTTAACTCTGACAACATATTCTCCACACTTTGTGATGTGCATGTTTTAGATTAAGGTAAAAACAGGTTTTGAAGGGTATGTGATGTGCATGTTGATTATTCAATGCATTTATCATTGATATATTTATATTTACATGAAAATTATATGATTAAGATACTTGTAACATACATACTGAAATACTTTATTCTTAACTATGATGACATTTTCTCCCCTTGTTTTTATGTGCTTTACATTGCTCACATGTTTTATACATAACATGATGCCTTTATTCATCACATCAAAATGGAGGAATACATCATCATTTATAATTTAGATTAAGACTTTGAAATTACATAAATTTTTGAGTTTTCAACCCAAAATATTTCATAATGGTACATGTTTAAATAGAATATTATAGGTTTATTCAAATTTTGATAAATTTGACTTAGATTGGTAATTTATAAATAACATATGTCATATATTTCGTAGGATTATGATACATTTCATAATTTTTTTTAGATTATCACATAGACTTATATGGCTTAGATTACATAGGTTCTTATAGGGTCATATGCATGGTATATATTCATATTTTCATAGATATCATGATATATTTATAGAAATTATATGAATTAGGTTACTCATATCACTAGATGGAATGGAAAATCATTTAATTTTATATTCACTATTAATCATATTTATTTTATAAATAAATTATAATTAGTCATTATATATTGAATCATATAAACTATCTATATTGAATTCTTTAAATATGATAGGAACTCATAATGAAATAAACGTTTATGTGGAGATATTGAGTTGTGTGGGGATAATTTAGGAATATATTGGCTTATATTAACTTATCAAATTTTTATAAGTCCATAATGAAATAAAATATTGTGTTTTAATATTTATTTGTGTGGGTCTAAAGTTGAGTATAGCGTTACTTCTATGAACTTCTTAGATTATAAGAACCCATAAAGGATTACACTTATATGCAATGATATTGAGTTATGTGAGACTGAATTTATGCATAAATTTTAATCACTTATCCATTTCAAACTAGGGTTGGGAATATTTAACTCAACCCATGTTTTTACATAGGCATCGCCAATGGGGCATTATCATGCCATTCTCCATTATCTCTAGAATAAAAATTTATAGAAGATAAGATTGGTTTACATAAATACAAGTGTGTTCATTCCTTAGTATTTAATTTCATGTTTTTTAAATTATATTAACTATTTATCTTACATCATAAGTAAATATTGATTTATTTATGTTTCATTTAAGGTTTTAATGGAACAAGGTGCAACATAGTTTATACTTGGGAAAGACCCATCACCATTATTTTTAGGAATTAACTTTTACATTTTATGATATAAATCCATCAATAGAATAAATGGGAGATGGGGGGAGGGGAGGGGGATATACACACTCATATTTGTTATTATGCACTTGAATTTTTTTAATTTCACTTAACCTTAATTTGCTTGAATTATTCTCACATACATGAATCTTAGTTTCCCTTCCTCATATCCATTCTCTCATATATCGGATTAACCATTCAAAATTTCCTTTATTATTACATAAGATATTCCTAGCCTCTATCCAATCAACTTAATATCATTATAGGACAATCTACTATCTGTAGGGCATTGTTTCTATTTTTGTGACATGTTCCTGCCTCTAAGATAGGTTTTTTGTCATAGACTTGTCCACTTACACTTTAACAACCCATTTTAAAAATTAAAAAATTATCACATGGATCAACCCACACATTTCATATGTTATTTATGAGTAAATAAAAAAAAGAGTTATCTAGTTTACTAAATTAAACCTAATAATTTATCTATCTAGGTATTATCTAGAACTTATTTAGAAGTTGATATGCACATTGAGATAAATTGACCAAAATGTCTAAAATATCAAACCTCTAAAAGGACAAATCCCTCAACTAAGTCTTAACATAATTTTCAAGGTGATGTCACATATTTTTAAGTGTTAAAATTCATACACATGATTGCAAAATATATAAGTGTTATGTAGGATTACACACACTCAACTAAGCTGGGTAACTACATGTGATTTGATTCATTCCTTAGATTATTCAACATATAACAACACCTAGTCATAAATGGTTGTCAAAGGTTAGCTCAGTGCTTTCCTTTCACCCTGTGTTTTAGTTTACTATTTCCTTATAGTGAACAACTAAGGTTAGAATCAAAGAGAAGGAAAATAAAGACATTCACGTGGACTTGTATAGATTTTAATAAATACATACCCTCATCAAGAATATGGTTTAGGGGTGACATTAATATACATCACAATAATTACAAGGGATAGTTCCATAAAATATAATATAATGTCATGAATACATTGTGTAAGGTGTAGGGAATTATCTAGTTGCATAGATACTTTTTATTTTAGGATTTGAGTGATCATAATCATATTCTAGTGAATTTTAGAAAATTATATTCCTCCATAGGAATTCACAAAACCAAAATTATCTAAGTACATCATTTATTTAGTTTTTTTATAAAAATAACAAATTACTATATTTATCTAGTTGCAATTAATTTTGTTTATTGATCGTATATCTTTATTAATCTAATATATTCAATAGTTTTATGCATATAAGGGCTGCATAAATCTTAACATAAATAAAACAAGATCGTAAAGCACTGTGGGATCATAAATTAAAGGGAACTTATTATAGTTTTTTTCAAACATGTTATAATTGGGAAAATGGATTGTCGTAAATAAAAATATAATTATATGGATATTTGGCAATGTTATAAGTGTAAAAAATGGAAGGATAATGATGGTTAAAAATACTTCATCATTAAGAGTTGGGAAGATTGTAGCTATAATAATGGGGAGACAAAGAATATCCATCCATTGGTGTTGGTTGAAGCTCCTCCTTTCATTATCCCCTCTTATTTATCTTTTTCCTCTTGTTTTTCTTTGGGTTTATTTCTTAATTTTTTTAGATTTCATACCCTTATGCTATATGTTGTATTTTTATTTTATAGAACATATTTTTATTTTATTTTAATGTGCCTACCTTATTATTTTATGTCATATTATGTGTTATCAAATTAGATTTTCATATGATGATTATTGAATATTTCCTTGAATTTTTTTAGCTTATTTCCCTTACTTTGGAAGCAAAAGAAACCACATTTTTTCTAAATCATGTGAATTTTGATGAGATAGTTAGAGAGGAAGATAGGAAAATTATCATGAGGATAAGGTATAAGAAGGTAGAATTGAGGATAATCCTCACTAAGGTTTATTCAAATTTATGGAAAGGAAAATATAGGAAAGTAAGTGAAACAAAAATATTTTGGTGAATCTTTGCAAGTATAAAAAGGAATGAAACATTTTTAAGGAGAAACATTCTATATTCATGGGTTTAAAGTAGATGGATATAACTATATTAAGTGATGTGAAGATACATTTGGTAATCCTCATGCCTTTCTATAAAAAAATAAATTTGTTCCCTAGTTAAGATATGTCTAAATAAATGTAGTTAGAATAATTAAGGCTAAAAAATATAGGCTTCTTATTTGTATGTATTAACTAAAATTATTTAACCTCTTTTATTTTTTTTGATAATTAGATAAAATTGGTGTGGGGTAAAAAATTGGAAATACATGTATGTTTTTGTATAATATTAAAAAAACTAGTTGTTTTTAATAAGTATAATATGTAAATAAGGGTTATATGTATGCCCTTATAGAATATGGGGAAATATTTTTTAGGGATATTTCATAAAAAATTAACCTAGACTATAAATAATTATGATCAATATATTGCCTGGATGGATGTAAATAAATAATTTTCCAATTTAGGTTTAGAATTTAATTTCCCATGCCCTTAAGCCACTATGGGAAGTTTTACATGTTAAGGATACTAGATTTTCTCAAGCTCATATGGATTCTAGGGTTTTAATTTCATTAAAACCACTCAATACTTTTAAAAAAATTATATTTTTTAATATAAAATATTAGACTACCTCTTTACTTATAGTGGTTTTAGGAAGGTTTAATTATTATTTTATATGTAAAAATGATATCCTTATTAAAAAACATTGTCCTCTAATAAGGAAAAATAAGGAAGAAAAGAGGGATGCTATTGATGTTTTTAAAGGAACTATTAAATAGGCTAGTATAAGTATTAATAATAATCAAATTATTCTAAATATTGATGTGAAAATGTATGAAAAGCCTAGTTTCAAAAAGGAGGTTAGATTATAATGTAATGATGGTGGTAATAATATTAAATCCAACATTATATAAGATGTTGGTAGGAAGGCTCAAGTTTTCATTCACCCTATGTAGGATACTCCCTGCCTTTCTCTTTTTTTCTAAGTGAACCTTTCTCTCACTTCCCCCTTCTATTGAACCTCCCATTGACATAATCAATTTTTCTAAAAATTTTAATCTACATTTTATTAAAGTTCATGTGAAACCTCTTGATAATGTTTCTAATAGTGTTGACACCCTTTTACCAAAAATTGATGAGTATAAAATGATTTTATACAAGATTCTTACCATAGATACATATAACATTGTCAATTTGGAAGCATATAGACTTTAAATTGATGGATCTACCTCTACAAAAATATTTTTTTCTTGAAAATTTTCAAAAAATTGATATTTAGGATTAATTATATTATCAATATGTGGTTGTGCCTTTAGTTTATGATAAGGTAGTATGTAAATTTGAAAACATTACTAAATAAGTGTGTGTTTGTCTAATTAGTCAAAAATATCTCTCCCCTCCCTACTAGGACAGAATATTATACCAAAAGGCTTAAGATAGATTATATAAGTTCATTCATATATAAAAATATAAGTTGCGATGAGGCTAAGTGATATAAATATATCCCACCATTAAAAGGGGAGGACTCTAAGAAAAATAAGAAGTTCAAAATCCATTTATATTTTAATATTTTTGTGTTTGTAGACACTATTTATGAATTATATATCACCTTAGTATTATACACTTGGTAAATAAATATCATGGATGTACCTTCATATTCTAAACCTTTCCCACTTCTAAAAGGATCACATGCACTATCTTTCCATGCCAAATTTATTATCTCTTAGTCTAACACCTATTATTCTAATGACCCAAACCTTATATCATGCCCAAAATGTTATAAATCTATTAATCTTCCATATTTGCAAGTTTTAGACATGCACATATTTTATAAATACCCAAACACTTGAATTCTAGTTAGATGCAAACATCAATACAAGTTTTTTATCCTAATGCAAGTGTTTAGTGACCTAAAATCATCCAATTTGCAAAATAAATGTATACCTAGGGTCAGCTTAAGTGATTTAATGTGAGATATTCTCCAAATGGATTTGTATAAATATGAGTTCAATGTTATAAATATGAGATCAACCCTCATTCATTCCTCACCTATAAAACCTAGCACAAACCTAGAAAAGACCTAGAAAACCTAGCATAGACCTAAAACCTCACAAATAAACTTAAAAAATAATTCTATCAAGCATTCAAGTGAGAAAAGCTTCTTTATTTTTTCCTATTTCCATATCTATAATAGCTCTATTTACATGTATGGATTAATAAATGAAAAATACAAGAGCTATATTTTCCAAGTTATAAGCTAGGTCATTTTAAACATGATTATCACATATTGTATGATTCACGCACAAGACAACATGTTGTAGATAACTACATAAGTTTGAAGCCCTCTTTAGAGCATTGTATATGTAGTCAAGGCTCATTATTAGAGGGGTTTTTGGGGTAACTCAACACCATGTTATCATTAACCCATTTTTCTCACAACTAATATGAAGATGAATAACTAGGATTTCAATATTTGATAAGGAGTAATAGTTCATGACCCAAATCTAAATACACTGAAGTGAATATGACATAGAACCTAAAATCATCTAGGTGGTTACATCTAGTTTTAGCTAGTATTTTTTACTTGACACTTGCATCCAAGTTAGTTAATAACATAAAAATAACCATCCTAAGTCAACACAAGTGTCTATGACTACATAGGTCAAATTTTGAGAATCAAGCAAGTGTTACACAATCTAGATTCAGTCCGCTTTTTTCCTATTCTATATATAACTATGTATTAATATCAAAACTAGTGAGGTATATTTATTTATTGTTATTACAATATCTAGCATAGTTTTAATTTCTATATTTAACATCTCAACATAATAAATCTAGTATATGTTTTATACGAGTTTAAAAACAATTGTATTTATCTAGAGATAGTCTTCCATCCTTATACCCTAACCTATCTCTTCCCTATTTAATCCTAGATTCCCCACATCTAGATTTTACGTTAAACATTTGGTGAAGCTAATTCATATGAATATATTTTTTTTCTAATTTCTAGGGTTTGTATTAAACTAGGGTTTCAACTTATTTTTTAAATTTAATAATTTTTCATTTATATGTAATAGAAAATAATATTAGTAAATCTTGATTTCAAATGGAAGATAAATAAGCATTTATCACTCATCTCAATAATAACAAGGGCTTAATAAATACATTTTTTTATGTTATAAGGGATGAAATTAATAATAAGGATAAGGCTAAGGATTTCTCACCAAGTTATGGTAACAACTTATAAGGCACTACAAATAATTCCATACAAATTAGTATACCTACATCTAATAAGGGCATGAGATATGTATTTCAACCTTTATTTCATAAAACTAATATTTCCACATCTTACATGGGAAAAATTAATGCTTCAACCCAATTAATGGTTTTAATGATTATATATATTCAACCTATGCATACACCTAATTTGGTGACTATTATCAAACAAAATTTCACCTTAAGGATGTTTAATCTAACTTCTTTAAATTTGGAATAACATTTAAACACCTCTTATGTTGTGGGTGATAATTATTAGAGGTGAGTCTCTAGATTGAATGGATAACTCCCTTGCATAAGACCTAAAACTAACCACTAATATACTTTATTTAAAGGAAAGGGATAGAAATCTAATAGAGATGATTCACCAATATGAATTCCATAATCTTACTAGAACCTACACTATGAAGTGCAATTTAAAATACTTATCTCAAAACCCAAGGTTCTCCTAACAAAAGTATTTCAACATGAAGATAGATTGTAATGTATTTCTCAAGGTAGATGAGTATTCAATCTTATCATAGACACTAGTAGTCTTATTCAAACTTAAATACAAAAAAAAATGATAATTTAAACATCATGAGACCTATTATAAGGTAGATTAATTACACCAATCATGAAAGAGTGAGATGGATACAAGGAGAGATAACTATCACTTTTCATCCAAAATAAACTACTAGACACACTTATTAAATAATTTTAGATATTAAACCAAATTAAAATATTTATTAAAAGGTAAAATCATTAGTCAATTTATTAGGGCTTTTCCATACCAAATGTGGATGTTATACAATGCCAAAAAAGGTAGCTTATATAGAGAAATGAGGAAGTGAGAGATAGCGGAGCAGAGAGGAGGGATATTTCATTGTGTCCACATGAGTTAAAAATAAAAAGGGAGTTATAGAATTGTTTTAATAGTATTTTAAGTACATATGTCTCCCATATGAATATGATTCATCATCCAAGTGGCATAGGAGTTAGATTACTTGCTTGACACGTAGGTGACCTTCTTCAAAATTACCCTTCTTTGCATGTGAGGAGTGACAAATAGACTTATTAATCATCAAATAAAAATGAATTAATTTATACCTTATAATTTTACACATTTCCTACACTTATAAACTCCATTACTCTAAAATTTCAATGGCAATCATCATCCATCTCTTCACGTGTCTTGAAACCCCTTCATCTTCTATGCCAAGCCTTGTCTAAATGGCTCAAAACATGAATTGAAATTCATAAATGCACATTATATTATCTAAAATCATTAAAATTCATGATAATAACTAAATAAATTCATTTTTATTCATTGGAAAACTCCTAAGGCTCCATCTTGCACCTTTTACTCTCATTAGGCCTATTTTCTTTGTATCCCTAAAATCATGTAAAACTACTTGTGTAAGATAATTTATAGAAGATAATAAGAAAATGAAGATATATTTGATGAAATAGTATGTATTTACAACTCCATGACAATTTTTAGGTAGTGAGAGTGAGTGGAAGTATGTTTATTCTATTGTTTTTCCCCCTCATTAGGCCTTCTTGCATAAAAGACTGGGTTTCTAATCCAGACCTCTCCCACACATGTGAAACACAAAAAAGTGTGTGATAACCATGAAATGGTCTTAAAACATAGTCTGTTTTTAAGCCTACATAAAAAAATTTAGGTGTTAAGACCCTATGGAAGTGTGATAACCATGAAATGGTCTTAAAACATAGTCTCTTTTTAAGCCTATTTAAGACTGCCTTGAAAAACCAAGCTTTTTTTAGCATCTTCAGGGTGGATTGTACATATTTTTATGATTTTATATGTACAATACATCCAAAATAACCTATTTCAATAGTTTTAAATTTTTAAACTATCTAAAACCCTACATAATACTTAAAAAATTTATAAAATAGGGCATTAAATGCAATCCATATAGTTGTAAGTGTAGACAAAATTCATGGTGGGAACATACTTAGGGTGCTCAACAATGTCTAGGAGATTTTAGAAGAATTTGAATTAATATTATACACTTTTTATGACATTATCTCACATTGGGTTTTTACTAGGGATTTATGAGGTTTTAAGGTGGTTTAGAGTCTTAGCAATTGTTCATAAACCCTGAGCTCTTAATCCCTGTGTAAGGAAATTACTTTGAAGATTCAAAATAGTAGAACTATATAGGGAAAATTAAGATCAAAATCAGTAGATACACAATAAAAATTGGTGAAAGAGCATAATAATTGAATATTATGATTGAGCCACTTCAACAAGTTAACCTCCAAAATAATGCAATAAGAATAGAATTCACATTATGATGATAAAAGACTAACCACTACCTCCTATATATACTCTACTTCACCATGGTTATTCCATAAGCTGACCATACTAAGAACACCAAGAATTACAATAAGCTAATATGAATATATGTAAGCCATAAGTTGACCACACATATCCCTAGATGCACTATAGGTTAATGGTATAACATGGGCCTACCCTTAAAAATAATGTTATCCTCAATGTTGAATAAAACTATCATGTTTTTATAGGAATGCTTCATCCTCCCATGTTACATCTTTAGAATGTAGGTTCTTCCATTTGATCAAATATTAATTAATGTCTCTAGTCTATAGTTAGCTAATGTGTATGTGAAGAATCTCTTTTGGCTATAGAATGACTCTACCATATTCATCTAGTTCATTTAACTTAGTCTAATTGGAAACTCTATGTCCAATTACTTTCTTTAGGCAAGATACATGGAATCCCAATTTTCTACAAGATCTAGTAAGGTCCATAATACTTATGTGATAGCTTGTTATCCTTTTTAAGTTACTTTATAGATATCTTCTTATATGGATACAAATGCACAAAGACCTAATCACCTATGTCAAAACTTTACTCACGATGGTGTTGATTTTCTTGTTTCTTCATTTGATTTTGTGCTATTGATAACTTATCTCACAAACTGACAAACACCTCTCATTGATGGTGTTTGTGTTCCTCAACAACTCAAACTTTAGGATTCATTATGAAACCTGAAGTGATGGATGGGGTTTGATACCCATACAATTCCATAAATGGAGACATCTTGGAAGAAGTGTGAAAATAAGTGTCGTATCACCATTTAGCAAGTGGCATCCAATGAACCCATTTGTCTTGTTTGTTAGAAACAAAACAATGAAGATACCCTTCAAGAAATTTATTGAATACCTCTATTTTTCCATCATATTGAGGATGATAGGATGAGATATGAGACAAATGGGTACCTAAACATGAAAATAATTTAATCCAAAAATTAATATTAAATATGGGATCTTAGTCACTTATAATGATCTTTAGAGTGCCATGAAATTTTTGAATTGTATTAAGAAAATAAAAAGCTACTATACTAATAACAAATGGCTATGACAAGGAGAAAAAATGAGAATACTTGATGAGTCAATCCATAACTACCATGATAAAATTTTAACCCTTAGACCTTAGTAACCCCATAATGGAATACATGGAAATGTTGGCTAGGGATGGATAAAGGATACAAAAGACCTTAGGTCTTAATTATTTTACCTTTAATTTGTTGGAATACCATGCATTCAATCACATATTTTTGAACATCACCTTTGAGTCATTCCCAAAAGAAATCTTGCTTGATTCTATGATATGTGTTCAAAAATCTTGAGTGTCCTCCAAGTGGAGAGGCATGAAGTTCTTGAAGAATTTTATGTTTGAGAAGAGAATGACTAAAAAGGTATAATTTATCTTTGTACTTTAATGTGTTACCTTTACATGTAAATTTTTCAAATTCATTATAACCCTAATGAAGTTTGTAAATAAAATCCTTGGTAGCACTATCATTCTCACATTCTGATCATGCTTCCTCTATCTAATCTACTTGCCATGTGGTCATGGCACATAATAATACCTCAACTGATTCATCCCACCAAGAGAAGAAATCTACCACCACATTCTCTTTTCCTTATACACTATTTCAAAATCATAGCCTTAAATTTTAGTCACCCATTTTTGTTGTTATTCAAATGATAAGCATTTTTCCAAAAAATATTTGAGGCTATCATGACAAGTCTTTACCTGAAAGTGATGACCCATCAAATATGATCTCCATTGTTTCACTACATGTAGAATAGACATCATATATTTCTCACATATTGGTTTAAGAATATTTTTTCCCTTAATTTGGTGAATTTAAAATTCTAGTGGTTTACCTTCTTGCATGAGTACAACCCCCATGCCATATCCTGATGCATCACACTTCACAACAAATTTTATTGAGAAATTAAGAGTAACTAAAACTCAAGTGGTGCACATAACCAATTTCAACTGTTTAAATGCCTTGGTAGCTAAATCAATCCACTAAGGAGTATTTCTTTAAAAAAGAGGTGAGTGGGGCTGTAATTCTATCATAATTTTTGACAAACCTATAATAATAACTAGTTAGCCCCAAAAATCCATGGAGGTTCTTGAAGGTCTTGGAAACTTGCCATTCCATCATTGATTGGATTTTATTAGGATCAACTTTCAATCCTTCATGTGAAACAATATTACCCAATTACTCCACCTCGTAGATGCCAAAATCACATTTGGAAGGTTTGGCATAAAGTTGATGTTATTAGAGAATCAAAAACACTTGTTTTACATTATTGAAATGGGCATCCCAATTTTTTATATAGATGAGCATATCATCAAAAAACACTAATACAAAATTTCTAAAATATGACCTAAAAATAGTATTTATTGAACTCTAAAATGTAGATGGTGCATTTGTGAGGCCAAAAGGCATGACCATAATTCATAATGGCCTTCATGAGTTTTGAAAGCTATTTTAGGTATATCCTCATTACGGATGTGAATTTGATGATATCCAGAGTGAATATCTAACTTGGTAAAATAAATATCACCTTGCAATTCATCAATTACTAGAATATGAAACTTATCTTTGATTGTGTATTTTTTTATTTATCTATAGTGTGGGCACATCCTCCAACCATCATCCTTCTTCTACACCATGATCACCAAGGAGGAATATTCACATTGTCTATGTTAGATGATTCATGCCTCCAACATCTCTTTTACCATATTTTCAATTTCACTCTTTTGGGCATAGGGATACATATAGGGTCTAATATAGGCTGGTGTACTTCCTAAAATGAGTTTGATGGAATGATCATGTGCATTAATTACAGGAATTATTTTTGACATATCACCGAAAATAATAGAACATTCATCCAAAACATTTACAAATTAGGATGTGTAGAATCCTTAGTTGGTTGAACCTCCATGGAAAATAAGTGTGCCATAAAACATTATCCATATTTTCTAAGAATCTTTGTCATCTAGTAGGAACTAACTAGTTGTGAATATTTAGATCATAAACCATGTAATAAAAAAGTCCTTATTCTAAATGGAACCTCATGAATAATTCCTATAAATTCATCTCAATAGTTCCCAAAGTGGTGATCCATTACACTCTCAAACAATGTTAGATCCTCCCATGGGAATAGAAAACACAAGGGAATCTAAAAAGTAGTCTCGCATAGCAAGCTTAATACTATTAAATTTTATAGAATAGTTGACCATACCAGCATCTACAATCATGACCTGAAAGTCTAGAGCTGGGTAAATGAAATAATTTAAATAAGTAGCAAAATTACAATTGGTGAAGGTATGTATACTCCTAGAGTCAATTAACATAGTCACTTTTTGCTTCTTCAATAACACCACCACCTTAAGAGTTTGAGGATTACTAATGCCTAGAAGTGCATGAAAGGAAATAGTAGGTTGTGAATCTTCAGATTCATCCTTAGGGTATTCTAACCCTTCCCCTAAAGCTTCCTCATCATTAGTACCATCAATGTAAAAAAAATCATTTTCACCACATCAATGCCCTTTACTCCATTTTTTTATCAAAACCAAAACACAAACATTTTTAATTCTTTTCTTCCACTTGTTAAGATGCCAATCTAGTAGTCTAATGAAATGATGTTGTTAGAAAGGTACATTCATGAACATTGTAGAAAGGTCTTCATCTGATTATCTCTTTTTCCTCAACCATGTGTGTATTTGGTATGGATTTAGATACAATAATGGGATGAAACATGTGAACCTATAATTGGATTCTATTTTTGAGGTTACCCAAAAAGAGGCCAGTCTAAGTTTCCTTAGTGATTTCTACCACACAAAAAGAGAGATTCTAAAATTAATGAATGTAGTCATTGATTGTCCTAGTTTGGCATAATTTGGATAGATAACTAAAGTAATTTTTGGAGACATTATTATGATAGTGGAGGTGAAACTCCTTAAAAAATACTAACCATGAAACTGGGACACCCTTATTTTTATTTTAGGCACACAACCAATGATACCAAATGAATGACTTAGGTTCTAGATAGAGAGATACTGTAACCACTTTTTAAAAACATGGATTTTGATTTATATCAAATAAATTTTAAATTTGAGTGAGCCAAGTGAGTGGATCATTACAATAAAACTTGTGTAGGTCCACTTTTGGCAATGTCAGCTTAGGTCTAAAATTAGTATTGGTATGGTTTAGATTAGGAGAACCAAACTAAAGTGATGCAGGATTAATTTTTAGTGGCTAAGCTAACAAGTTGGATAATTGATTATATATTTTTTTATAATTTATCCTTCATGATATCTAAGTCCCTTATAAAACCTATAATGTCCCTTTGAACCATATCAAAATCATATTTTTTCACCATGCCCTGTAACTATGATTTAATTTACTAAACTACTTCTAAATTAGATGAATTAGAAGTTTCATATTCCATGTTATCATTGTGAGGAGTTTTTAAAGTTTCTTTCCCTTTCATACATCCACAAATGTTTGGACCCACCATGTATAAAAATTAGTATGGTTTCTTCCTATAAAAAAATGTGTCAGTGGAATACACCATTTTGATTGTCTCATTGAGATGAATCTAATGACTGCTATTATGCACAAGGGTGAAACATTTCAACCCAAAAAAGTGTACTAGTAAAATATACCATTGTGACCATCTTCTCTATATGAATCTAATGACTTATAATTTTCACAAGGTAAAAGAATTTCATGAACAAAACTATGGTGATGAAAAAAATCAAATCCTTTTGGATGACAAGTTATGTTTTTCATCCTTGTGGTGCTCAAGATGATAGATCTAAAAAAAATGGACCTAAAAAACTTACCCAAATCAATGATCTAATACCAATTATAACAAATTTATCTAGATTATTCACAAAATTATAATTATAAAGAGTATAATTAAGATCAAAATATGTAGATACACAAAAATAATTAGTAAAAGAGTAAGATACTTGAATATTATGACTAAGCCCCTTCAAGGGAGAAACCTCAACAAAAATGCAATAAGAATAGAATTCAAAATATGATGATAAAAGAATAACCACTACCTCTTATATATACTATAACTATCCATTGTGATTCCATAGTCCAACCATACTAAGAACATCAATAATTGTAACAAGCTAATATGAAGATGTGTAAGCCATGAATCAACCACACATATCCCTAGATGCACTATAGGTCAAGGGAATAGCACCCTAAACAAACTCCATAATTTTCAAGTGTATTAGACCCTAAATTGTCCATAGGATCATAATTACCCATGCAACCTATCTATATAGATATAAGTGCAAGAAGTTGGTCTTTAAGGTGCAAATATGCCACTAAAAAGTGGTTTGAGTTCTCAAGAATTATTCATGAATATTAGGGGCCCAATCCAAAAATTGATGCTATGAGTTTGTTTTATGGAAATTTTTTTATGATATATGAAAAATATTTATTCCCATGCATAACATCAAGGTCATACTAAGTGAGATAAGACTAGTTTTGAGTTGTAGTCTTGCACCAAGAGAGCTCAAGGAGGTTTTAAAGGCCAAAATGGCACTTTTCATGTCTTTCACTATCCATAGATGATTATATATGATATGTGACATTATTTTAAATTCATTAGTATTATATGAATTTCATTTTACCCCAAACAAGACCATTGTTCATAAATGTACATATGTGCTTGTGTGCTTCATTTTAGGCTTACTAGGCCTAAATAATGTTTATAAAAATTATCCCCAATTTTGATGGGTTTAAGGGATTATATAAAATAATATTGGCCTTAAAATATCATACAATATTAATTTTTTTCTTCCACATTGACCTGATCCTTCCCAAACCAAACAACTACCTCTTCATTTCTAGGCAAACCGATAGATGATAATTTACTATGTGAACAAAGTTTAAATGGACTTGGTCATGACTAGTCTCTTTGGTCACTATTTAATGTTTTATTTTGATCTATACTGACATTTTCATCTTTTTTGGTTGCTTAAGCCTCAAACCTATTGTTTGTGTGTCATATTATTTTCATGTTTGGAGACAACTTAACTACAATCTTTTAGGTGGTGTTTGGAGGATTTTAACTGTAATTGAAGTATTAGGATCCTTCTATAATTAATTGAATAAGATAAATATTTTACACATCATATTTAGAACATATTCAACTCCATTTTAACCTTTTAAAATATTTCAAGATAGTCATATTCCCCAAGCATACAACCTTTTTCTTGTATTTGTCTAAGCCTAGCTGTAGGTGACTATTTGATGGAATTCTTAAAAGTTAGGCTTAGAAACCTAATCTTTTCAAATATATCATGGAATTTTAAGAGAATTCAAACCTCATTGGAAGTTCAATCCCACTATATTACAACATACATTAGCCTTTATGGCATTCTCAAACCTTTTCCTTCTATCATCATACACATGCCTATGAATGAGTACCTAGGTTGATGAACTCAAGCCTCATAACCCTTTCTAACTTTAAAATAACTTAGGTGACTTCATTAGTATGCAAATTATATCTTATATATAGTGATTCATATTTCTTGTGTTGGCAATATGATTGTCATTGATGTTAAAAGGGACACTATGGATGTCATTGATGTCAAAAGGATCAAGTAGGATTGATGGAGAGAAGAGCATATTTCACAGTTGCATTGTGAAAAGTTGTCATGATTTTATAGAGACCATTTATGGATTTTTAAATTAAAATATATAGAATATCTATTATGGGTTTTCATGAGTATCTTAAATATATGGACTATAGGTTCAAAGGAGAAGGAATGAGCTCATAATTGATTTATTTAGCTCTCAAACATTATAGGGTTTCATAGTAAAATTCTAAGGGTTTAGCCATGGAATCAACAAGAAAATTTATATTTTAATGTTGACTTGGTATATCTAGGAAATGATAACTTAAGTTACAACTTAAGTCCATATTTTCATTAAGAAACTAGCCCCTTGACCTAGCAATTATCAAATTTGAGCAATGATCAAAGGAATTTATATTTTCCTAAGTCTAAGACTTAATATTATGGCTGATTTTTATCAATGGATATCATTTCATCATATGTAGATAATACAATGAAGTGAAGTAAAGTTAAATTATCAAAAATACCTCCGAGTTAATGTGTAAGTGATAAGTGTTACAATCACAAGTTTTAGACAATTAATCTATGGTAAGGTTTAAATTTAAAAGGTCAAAAATAACTATGAGGATGAAAAATGTCTCAATAGTGATAAATAATAGATATTTATAGAAGGCATGTACTTAATCTAAGTGTAATATTCTTGAGTGTTAAACATATATAAATATAGATCTTGTCAAAAGATCTAATGATTAGAAGGTGATTGTGCAAAGGAGATCCAAAAAATTTAATAGACTCAAATGTTATAAAGTGTTCAATGTATATCAACATAGTGGCAAGTTAAAGACTGAGCAGGTTCAAGAAGATCAATGGAGTGAAAGTGATCCAAAGATATAGGAAATAATGAGATGGGATAAAGAGCTAAATTTTTAACATCTAGATAGAGATAAATAATTTGCATCTTTGGAGATATAATGGCATGTGGAAGCATAAATCAAGAATATTTATGAGCAAATTATAAAGATGACAAAGCTAAAGTTCATAAGCATAAAAAGATCTAACATATAACATGAGCCTATTAGAAGGTGATCGAATAGATGCATTTTAAAGTTGAGTCATTTGAGTGTTGACCATCAAATCATGGTGCTAAAGGCAAGATAAATTATCAATGTTTAAATTCATGTCTAGACAAATGGTTAGTTTTAATAGTATGAAAAAACTTGTGTATAAGCTCTTTATCTCAACACAGACAATGAGATCGATTGATTAAACTTATAAAATAGACATTAAAGAGACTTTGCATCAAAACTTAAGACTAACAGATGTTATAAATAGTAAAGATACCTATAATTATGGTAAGGTGCATGGAATTGAGATACAAGAAACTAATAGTTCAAGTCATAATGAACTAGATTCTATAATTAGCATGATATGTTAAAGTCTGAGTGTTAACACAATGAAGATATGGAACCATAGATCCATTGCTTATATATATGACATCTAGGACACATGATGATGTAACTAGAATTATTGTAATTGTGTCAAATGAAAATATATAGATATAGAACCAGAGGCCAAATAGGAATAAAAGAGGCTATAGAGGAGGAGAGAGAGAGAGAGAGAGAGGAGAGAGAGAGAGAGAGAGAGAGAGAGAGAGAGAGAGAGAGAGAGAGAGAGAGAGAGAGAGAGAGAGAGAGAGAGAGAGAGAGAGAGAGAGAGAGAAGATGAAGTGTGTCAAATAAATACATATATAGACATAGAGAGAGAGAGAGAGGGGTAGAGAGATATAAAGTTACAAAGAGATAATGTTCAAAGAATGATCATGTTACAATTAGACTTGTAATAGAGATAATAGAGTTGGATACATGTATGAATCTATTTTGTATACTAGAGTTGTAGCTCCAAAGATTTGATTAATTGGTGCCATCAGACAAGTTGAGTTAGTGTTTAGTTATGGGATTGGTGTCTCCTTAGGATTGGTGTCCTTAAATGTAATCAGTGAGGTTTTTTAGTGAGGCTTGTAGCTAATGAGGCTTATAAATAGTGAGGTTTTTCTAAGTGAGGCATTGATTGTGAGGATAGATTAGAATAGTAGATTTTAGTAGCTATTCTCACCATGATTTTTCCCTTTGGTTTTTCCACATATAAATTTGGTGTCATTTTTATTTTTGTGTGTATGTGATCTCTACATTTATCTTTTAATCTTCATATGCTTTTAAATTTAATTTTAAAGGATTAAAGGACTAGTTTTAGTTGATCTACTAATTCACCCCCTCTCAACAAACAGTTGTGTTCCAATAATTGGTATTAGAGCCTAGGGTTCCTTGAAATAATCTTAATAAGATCAGGTAGATCTTGTAATAGAGAACACATGGATATTTAATAAGTATCTTCATCAAACAAAGAAACTCTCTTTGATGGATCAAACTATGTATTATGGAGCATAAGAATGGAAGCATATCTATCTTCATTAGGGTTTTATGTATGGATGTCTATGGTAAATGGATGTACAACCCCTACTAAAACTCCCAATAATCAAGATTCAAAGAAGACATATGAGAGTAATTCCAAGGCAAAGAATGTTATTCTCTATGGATTTTATAGATTAGAGTTTATCAAAGTGATGCATTATCAAAATACACAATATATCTAGAACAAGTTGAAGAGCATATATGAAGGTGATGTCAAGGTAAATTAGGGAAAGATAAAAACATATATAGGAATGTTTGAGAGTCTTAAAATGACTGAAGAAGAGAATATTATAGACTACCTTCTCATGGTAGATGAAATAGTCAATGTAATTAGAGGCCTTGGAGAAGAAATGAAAGAATCAATCATTGTTAAAAAGGTCCTAATATCTTTTCCATTAAGGTATTATTCTAAAATATCTATAATAGAGGAAGCAAGAGATCTATATCAGTTCACTATAGATGAGTTACATGGAACCTTCACTACTTATGAGATGAGAATGGGAAAAGCAGATACTCCTAATAGAGAAGCTACATTCAAAGCATCCAAAAAGCAAAATTAGGAGCATCTACATCTGGATCTAAGATGATAGATGAAGAAGAAGCCAAATTTGTTAGAAACATGAAAAGAGGATCTAGAAAATACAAAGGTAAGTTACCCTTTAAATTTTTTAACTATCATAAGGTAGGATATTTAGTTATTAAATGACCTTATAATAAAAAGTATGATTTTGAGCAATAAGAAGATATTGAAAAAGTAAAAGCTCACTATTTAAAGAAGAAAAACTTCTTAAAGAATAAGAAGGGTCTATACATAAGAGAAGATAGTGACTCAGTGGATGAGAGTGATAGCTCAGATGATGAAGTGAAGTCATATTCATGGCATTAGGATTAGATTATGTAAATCAAGAAAAAGAAGAAACAAACTCTAATGAAGAAAAAGAAGGAGAAGTGGGCCTAGAAGGTGAACTCATTTCTACTCTAGATGAGAATGACATGATGAGAAAAGAGAACTCAAGGCAAAATTAGCTTGGATAAAAATAAATTGACAAACTATCCAAAAATATTGAAAGATATGATTAGATGATAGTAAGCCTTAAGATTCAAGTTGAAGAGGTTGCAAGAATCAAAGATGTAGTCAAAATTGAACTACAATTCAAATATGATGAGTGAATGAGGATAGAAGCAAATATAGTGGCTTTGAGAAAATATATTGAAAAGGCTAATGAATAAATAAACAAAGGTTTTGAATCTGATAGGAGGATCAGACATTCTTGATGAATTGGGCAACTCTCAAAATCCATCAAAAGGAAAATCTAGTCTTGGTTATGAAAAGGATAAAGTCCCATAACTAGTAAATTTTCTATGTTATATGATAATTTCAAAGTAGAAGGATCAGGACCAAAGAAAGAGAAAGCTTGTAAGGATACCAAGACAAACACAAGCAATGCTGATGTGAAGAAGGCTAAAGTTGAAAATAAGCTTGAGGAAAGGAAAAAGAATAATGAGTCCATATGTGAAAACTCAAGGAAGATGTAGAAGACAAATATAGTTGATGCAGATGGTTATACAAGGGTAAACAACTTAAAGAAGCAAGATTTGTGAAGAACTCCCCATCTTGCATAAAGGAAAGCTATGAATAGGTATTCCTCAACTTTCTTTGGTTATTGTTATAGCTGTAATCATTTTGATCATAACTCTAGTAATTATAGAGTTATACCTACAAGTATAACCAACTTCGTAAGAAAAAATTCATTTATACCATTGGTAGATGCAAATTAAATGTGCCATAATTGTAATAATTTTGGTCACATAGCTAAACAATGTAGAACAAGATTTGAAAGACCAAAAGTACAAAGTGTGAAGAAAAGCATGCCTCCCAGTGTGAAAAAAGGTTCAAATGTCTTTGAAAAAGAGAAAAGTATGACCAATAGTACATATAAGCAACCCAAGCATGTATGGAAAGTGAAAGATCAATCCATGATGAATAATTCTATAGATGTTGGAAAATGTCAAGAGGTCTGAATGTCTACACATGTTGAGAATAAGAAGACAAAACTCAAGGAGAAGTCTAAGATGCTAGCCAAGGATAGTTCTAAGGTATGTACAAATTAAAGTGAACATATTTCTGATATTATTGAGAAAATTTCATATATAGAACATCAATTTTCTATGACTAGTGATGAGATTCCAAACTACAAGGAAGATTCATCAAATGAAAAGGTATGTCAAGAGTCCATGTTATCTCCATGTAATGTTAATCCAAAGGAGAATATCATATTAGATGAGCATGTTACTTATATTAAACCTAATAATAATAAGAATAAGAACCAAAATCACAATATGACCAAGGAGGATAAGGAATATGAGGAGTTATAGGCAAATCATAATTTCACATTATTCTAGGACATTGTGAATTAAGATATCTCTATCTATGATTTTTAAGAGACTCATTTCAATAAAGAAGAAAATGGTGTTCTTTAGAATATTTTGAAGGAAAGAAATGATTGATCCTAGTTGAAGTTTGTGTACCAATAGGAGAGAAGTACAATGTGTGTAGTGTCTATAGGGATAGAATGAGTGTGTCAACAATGTGTTCATGAACTCTGGTTCTAAAGGTAGTATATAGAGACTTCCAAGTGTGGACACAAGTGTATTTGATTCAGATCATCATACCAATAATTAAAAAGGTATGTAGATTATTTATTGGTCTTTTAGACCAATACTATTTTGATATAGAATAAATGATCCTATGTTACAAAGTCTTATATTGATCATTAGTCGGTTAGTGGAGTAAGGGGGATATAGATTGTTCAGTTTGTTAGAATCAAGAAGAATCAAAATAGAGGAGCTTCATATATGTTATATGGTAGTAGATATGAAAATTATTAGGTGGATTTTGGTTGAGACATATCTATGTTGCATTACAAATAAAATTACATAGAAGGTCTCTGAGTTTTAAAGATGACAAGTTGTATATACCATGGAGTTAGGGGGAGCTAACTCAGATAGATTTAATTTCTTGAGTAACTATGCATGATGTGAAAAGGAACATATGTAAGATTATTTAGTCATGACTAAAATTTAATGTGTTGTCTGTTATAGATGTTAACTCGAGTAGGTTGAGATGATGACTTGAATAAACCAAGTTAGGTACTTAGACAATGTATTGAACCCTCACGTATAAATAAAGTGAGAGATTTGTAATTGGTTAGGTTATAAGATCAAAGGAATATGTATGGAGACTTGAAGATGCTCAAGTGATGTAATGAGACAAAATTTGGGAGTGATAGCTCCTACATCACATCACTATATACTAGTGATGGAAAATAAGTCTAGAAGAAGGATCATAATAGCCTTTTTTATCCCTATAAAAAGAGAAAAAGCAACTCAAGTATGTATATTTTGAAAATTTATAATGAGTTGATGGTTTTAAATTCTTGGAAAAACTCCTTTATCTAATAAAGGGGGAGAACACTTTGGAAAAACATTGAGAAGGAGTCTCTTTTCCATTAATGTCAAATGGGGAGAAAAAGGGCAAATGCTCTTTGTAAAAGTTTGGAGAAAAAGTCAAAATTCTCTCTGTAAAAGTTTGGAAGAGTAGAGAAAGTGTCAAAATTGAGTTTAGTAAAATATGTCATTAGCTAATGGTGAACAAGTTTGGTATGAACAACTTCATTTCATACTCATCAGAAGCCAATGCAAGTAATGCCAAAGAAGGATCAAATTATTAGAAGATTAAAACATTAATTTTTCATCAAAACATTTAGTTTTCCATCAATTATAAAGGGAGATATTGTTGGAAATATGATTATCATTGATGTCAATATGGACACTATGGATTTCATTGATGTCAAAAGGATTAGGCAGGATTGATGGAAAGAAGAGAATGTTTCATAGTTGCACTATATAAAGTTGTCATACCTTTATAGAGACCATTTATGGATGTTTAAAGTCAAATAGATAGAAGATATGTTATGGGTTTTTCATGAACATCTTGAATATATGGACTACAAGTTCAAAGGAGAAGGATTGAGCTCATAATTGATATATTTAGCTCTCATAAATTATAGGGTTTCATAGTAAAATCCTAAGGGTTTAGCCATGGTGTCAATAAGAAAAGTTTTATTTTAATGTTGACTTGGTATAGTTAGGAACTAATAACTTAAGTTACAACTTAAGTCCATATCATTGTTAAGAAACTAGCCTCTTGACCTAGTAATTACTAGCTCCAAGCAATGATCAAATGAATTTATATTTTCCCATGTCTAAGACTTAATATTATATTTGAGCTTGATCAAAGGGTATCAATTCATTGTATGTAGATGATGTAATGAAGTGAAGCAAAGTCAAATTATCAAAAGGACCTTTGATTTAATATGCAAGTGACAAGTGTCACAATCACAGATCTTGGAAAGCTAATCTATGGTGTGGTTTAAATTCAAAAGGTCAACAAGAAATGTGAAGATGTTAAATGTCTCAATAGCAAGAATTGAAAACTATGTATAGAAGGCACATACTTAAGTCAAGTGTGATATTACTAAGGGTTGGACAAATATAGAGATAGATCTTTTTAGAAGATCTAATGGTTAGTGGGTGATTATACAAAGGATATCTAATGGATAAAATGGACTAAAATTATGTAACGTGCTCAATGTTTATCGACACAGTGGAAAGTTAAAGATCAAGAAGGTTCAAAAAGATTGGAGTGAAAGTGATCCAAAGATATAGGAAGCAACGAGATGGTATAAAGAGCTCAATGTTTGACATCTAGATAGAGATAAAAAGTGTGCATTTTTGGAGATCCAATGGCACATAAAAGCATGGATCAGGAAGATCGATGGGTGCATTTTAAAGATTAAATAGATAAAGTTTAGAAGTGTACAAAGATATAATAGATAGAGTGAGCATGTTAGAAGGTGATTGAATGGATGGATTTTAAAGTTGATTAATTTGAGTGTGGAACATCAGATTATGGTACCAAAGGAAATATCAATGACCAATATTTAAAGTCATGTCCAAATAAATGGTTAGTTATAAGAACATGCAAGAACTTGTATATAGGCTCTATATCTCAACACAGACAATGGCATTGATCGATCCAACTAATCAAATCTACATTAAAGAGCCTATGCATCAAAAATTGAGTCTAATAGATGTTATAGATAGTAAATAGACCTATAATTATGGTGTGATGCATGAAATTGAGACACACTAAACTTACAGTCCAAGTCATATTTAACTAGAGTCCATAATTGACATGATGTGTTAAAGTTTGAGTGTGAACGCACTAAAGATATGGAACCCTAGATCTATTACATATATATGACATATAGTAAATAGGTAGATGTAACTAGAATTATTGGAATTATGTCAAACTAAAATATATATACATAGAACAAAAGGGTAGAGAGGAAGAAAGGCACATAGAGATAATGTGTAGAGAATGAACATGTTATAGATTAGACTTTTAATAGAGATAATAGAGTTGGATACATTTATGAATCTAGATCCATAGATCTAATTAGCTGATGCCATCAAACAAGCTGAGTTGGTGCTCAGTTAGGGGATTGGTGTATCCTGAGGATTGGTGTCCTTAAATTTAACCATTAAGGTTTTACTAGTGAAAATTGTAGCCAATGAGGCTTGTAATTAGTGAGGTTTTTCCAAGTTAGGCATTAACTACAAGGCTAGATTAGAATATTAGATTCTATCATTTATTCTCACCATGGTTTTGCCCTTTGGTTTTCCATGTATAAATCTAGTCTCACATGTATTTGTGTGTGTATGTGATCTCTACATTTATATTTTAATTTATATATGTTTTTGAATTTGATATAAAAGGATTAAAGGACTAGTTCTAGTTGATTTATTGACTCATCCCCCGTCTTAGTAGATAGATGTGTTTTAACATCTTGTACATACGTTTATTTTCATAACAATTAGATCTCGTCCAAAATGAAGTCATATAGGCTTGTTACTTATAGGTCTCACTTTTTGCATAGATATAATGTTGAAGGAATTTCTTGAGTTTTAGCACTTACAAATTGAATCAAATTTTGTACAATTTTTGTCATCTACTTCAATATTCCTATAGATCTCCTACTTAGTACCATAAAATCTCAAATTACTCATTTTGTATGTATAGGCTTGTAGAAAGTTAGTTTATATATAAAGCTTTGCATAGAAGTTGGAGCCCCTAAATTTAGGCATTCTTTTTTATTATGAACTAGATTCTATCAAGGTTGAAATGATGTTTTTTGAGTTTATAAGACATCTATATATTGACAAAACATCTTTAATATGAAACCTAGATCTATCTATATCCACCTATATGGCTTAAAACTTATGGGTGGATGAAACACATTGAAGTCATTATAGAGAGTGAATTTGAGCCTCATGATTATTACCTTGGTTTTATAATATGTTCAAGATTTATATCTCATTATACCATTAGTTTCTCAATTTATATTTAGGCCAATTAAATCCCCTGTCATATAGGAAACTATTTATGTAAAGACCATGCTATTAAAAAGACACTTGGTATCTCTTAAAGGGTAATATACATAGATATAGTTATCCAAGGATAAGGTATATTAATAATGGAATATTTAGGTGTTTTAAATGGATAATAAATCACTTATAAACTTCTGAGAGTGACAACATTTTAAATCAACCAAAACACTTACAACAAGGGTGATATTATCAATACACTTGAGATACTTTCTCATTATTTAAGACACCTTATAAGGTTGATTTAATTGATGAAACCAACATTTAAATGAGTAATTTTATCTCCTAAAACATCTCACACAAACCATTCTCCTATATTAAACTAAGCAGTGAAGAAAGACAAGCAAAACTAGACCCTACTTTAATGAACAAGACATAATGACCTCCTTACAATATTAAATATTATTGATAAAGGATAAGGGATGAATATAAAAATAATTTAAAAAAATGGAATATTACTATGATAATTAACATTTCCCAAAATTTCATCCTCTAACTTTATTTCTCCTGGATGTATTATGCATTTGAATTTTGTCTTTTTGAGCTTGTGAAGGTAATGATGGAGGGGGGAGAGAGAGAGAGAGAGAGAGAGAGAGAGAGAGAGAGAGAGAGAGAGAGGAGAGAGAGAGAGAGAGAGAGAGAGAGAGAGAGAGAGAGAGGAGAGAGAGAGAGAGAGAGAGAGAGAGAGAGAGAGAGAGAGAGAGAGAGAGAGAGAGAGAGAGAGAGAGAGAGAGAGAGAGTTATCTTCATCTTTGATGTCTAAAACTTGATCCCAATTATAATATTAATTTTTAAATATAAATATACTCTATTAAAGTGTTTTCACTTGCAATTAGAATTTTCAAGGCTATACAAGTGCCCATAACTGCTTGTAAATGAGTTTTTTTTCAATTTAATTTAACTTCAAGTTTCATTAGGTTTTAACCATATCTAACCCTAATATGACATTTGGTACATTATGAAACTTATTTAAATGTTTATCCTTTAATGTGGTATGTAGTATTCCTCAAAATTGGCCCAAAAGGTGACTAAAATGACTTTGTGATGCATAACAACATAATAAAAGGTTAATATATGACAATATGACTTTCAAGAGAAAAAAATCCTCCTTTAATGACTCATTACCTTTCCATGACCTTTAAAACAATTTAAAACACCATGAATCATGAATTACCCATAGGACTATACATGTGCATTTGAGACCAAACCTCAAACAAAGCTAGTGAAGGACCAATATGACCACCTAGAGACCATTATAGCCATATAAATCTTTAATAAGCCTATGAGAAATTTTCAACCTATAAGAGTTTATAAAATTTACTTGAAGGTGAAAATTTTTCAACAAATTGGTGATTCATATGGGTGGTATACATATAATACCAATAGGTCAGTGGTCTTAACGTCCCATTGGGCAATGGAGTCACTCTTAAGCTACAAACTAAAAATTACATGCATCTAATAACTCAAACCCACACTAAACCATAAAAAATAAATGACACATTATATCAAAGTCATTTAGGGAAAACACAAAACATTAAACTCACTCAAAATAACACACCTAACCTATTATTTAAAATACCTCAAAACATGTTTGATGTGGTGAAACAGTTCCTCTTGATTCAACCAAGATCAAAAACAATGTTTCTATAATCATAGTTTCTCCATGAGAAAAAACCATCATATGATGAATTTTTATTTATAAAAATATGTTTTTGAAGGTGATAAAATGACTTACCACTCATGAAACATATGATATTTACAATTACATCACTTGAGACTCCTTTGAATTATCCCTTTAGCTCTCCTTTAGTCTTACTTGTCATTGTATCTTGATTGGTCTACTCTATGTTCACTTGACACTTCTTAATATGCTCTTTAGGACTCATGAAACCTTTCCAAACTTCACCTTAATTTTAACTATGATGTTATTGATGTCTATAAGTATCAAACATGCCTTCTTTCTTTCCAAACACATTTGCAAGTTACTCAAGATCAACCTGGTGTTTACACTGATCTTCACTCTCATAAACTTCTACCTTGGCCTGATCACATTCCTCTAAGGATGCCTTCTACTTTATTTGGATCTCACATTCTTATTTGTGCTTACTAGGTCCATCATCAATCTCATCATCAAGCCCATATCTCTTTTGAGGAAGAGTAGGCCCTCTTACTTGTTCAAACTCTTTCATTATGGCATGGTATTGATTTTATAGATCATCACCCCTTCCTTGAGTATCATATTCATTAATATCATATTATTTGTAATATATAATTGCATTACATCTTGATTTTTACTATCATTCTCTAGTACACTTGGAACATCATCATCATCCATATGCAAAAAGTAATTACCCCATGAATCTTGTTGAAGAGCATCATTAGAACTCATTAGAGGTACAATCATTAAGAGGTGAGGGGTGAATTAGTTGTGACCAAAACCCAAAATATTTATAAAACCCTTCAAACAATTAAACATTCATACAACCATTTATGAAGCATAAAATATGTTTATATCAATGATCAATGAAGATAATGTAAGATCATACACACAACACATGATGTATGTGGGAAACCCTCTTGTGGAATAAAACCCACTCTCAAACTTATAAACACATGGAGTAATTGTCATATAACATGATCATAAACATGAGATTGATCAATTCCATCTGATTATAATTTAGTGAAAAACATGTTTCATAAGGAGCACCTACCCCTAAGATGATCAAGTCCTTTTGACCAGATTTAGTGAAACATATGCTTCATAAGGAGAACCTTCCCCTAAGATGATCGAGTCCTTTTCACCACCTTCAATATTCAAACCTAAAAGAGTATTATTCTTGACATTTAAAATATAACCTATAGGTCATACACACAGTCATCAATCTACTCTACTCTTCAATCTATCAATTACGTACACACCCTTTCCATCACTCTACAACTCACACACACCTCTCCTCTCAAGTCTCTCACAAGTCTTAAAATCATCATATTTGTTTTCACTTTTTATATATACTTCATGATTATTATCATATTCACAACCTTTCTTATTAGCCACAACACATGCCTTCACTCTTAAGGCATCTAACATGGGTCACCTTTTAGCACAATACTCTTTCAAAATAGGCCTAAGTTACCTTTTGTCCTATGAATACCCATTCACCTCTTTGACACTTATTTGAGAAAAACATGAGATATATGACAACTTAAAAATGAATAGGTCCATTCTACGTGACCCCTTTAACATCCTTAAATGATCACAGTTGCCAAAACACTCTTATACTAAAGCATAATTTGCTCAAATGACATTTTGTCCACTTAGCCACTATGAACGAACACACAATCACCTTATAAGCATTTATTCATACTAAATATGAATTGGTAAAAGATTCAAAATAGATATAGATGATCCTCATGGAGTTTAAAATACTCTCCAATATCTATCTCATATTGAAACATCAAAATACCATCAAGAAAAAATCAATTACCCTTCTCGAGTTGCTTGTAGAGCATGAACGAACACAAAGTCAAATATGGAGCTTAATATATTTTATCATACAAACATTCATACCTCAAAATAAATATTTATATATGCACTCAAATTCCTCTACAATTTTTTTTTCTACACCATCAAATTATACATAGATCAAAAGTTATGGCTCCAAAACCAAGCAATGGTATTTCCTTTGTTAAATTCAAATATTTAAATCCAAATGGTCACAGTTAAACATTGAGCACTTGTCATCATCTCATTGCTTCCTGATATTTTGGAATAAAATCAATCTATTGATCTCTTCAAGAGAATATCAAAATTTAACTTTCAGAACTCCACTATCTAATTTTTAATCCTTAAACATGTTTACCTCATCTAATGCACCCTTGCAATATTGACTAAACACCCACCGTCGATCTTTGCGGATCAGTGAAGTCTTTATCTTGTAGTTTTTACCATTATATCTTGCTTAGAACTCCCAATATTATGTCACTTAGTACCCTTGCATGCCTTTTGAGCACTTTATTGATAGTCCCTACATTTTTACCACTTAGCAATCTCACATGTATTACTGACTCTTTAACTTGTCCCACACCATTAATCTTTGTTTGTATGAACCACCACTCACCATTGATATTTTGTTAGACTAGTGATCTTGTGACACTTATCACCTACATATGCAACCTTTGACATATTTAATATTATGTGAAATATTGGATCAATATCATGAATTAACATGTACCATTAAATCGACTAACTAGATTACTTCAAACTTCAACTAGGTTTATCTTGATGGTCATCGGCCCATCATAGTATGCAAGTACAATTTTGAAAAATTATAACTTGAGATAGAAAGTATATCAAGACTCCAAATATTTAGGGTACCTTCTTGGCACCATAGATAATATATCCATGTAATATTTAACCTTGTTTGACTTTCTAGATGCCTAAAATAAATGCACAAACATATTAGTTCATATATATCTACATGACGTGTAGTGATGGTTTGGCTAAGTATGGGAACATAGTAAATTCTATCTAAGAAGCCAAATTTTACCCCTAATAAATTTTTTATATGCTAAATCACATGACCTAAAATTTTAACTATATGATTTCCTTACATAGGGGAATCTATGCATATATCAAGATACTCCTAAAACCTTCACATGTTTGAAATATAACTTCATTAATATGCCTATTCATATTTTTTTGTGATAGAACTAACTATGCCAAGATGAACATAATGAATAACCAAATGAAAAACATGAAATTAAATAATATATCCAATCATCCTTTACTTCTTATAAGATCACTTTCACAATCTCAAATCAACATACTCATCCTTAAACATCCTTAACCATGCTAAACTAAAGATCAACCAAGCCTACTTCAAGCATACTACACACTTTGTCATTAACATAGATTATCAAGACACTTCATCCACTCATTTTTAAAAATCCATGATATCACTAAAAAATCTCTAATATAACTCACCTTAGGGAACTCATCACCTTCTGCATGAATGATATGTGTTATATTGAGAAGTGTCATCATTGATGTCATTGATGTCAAGGTGTAGTTGGTGAAGATGCATTGTGAGTGGTTTTTGAGGTATAATATTGTATGCTTGATGTGACAAGGAAGCCATGTGATAAGATAAAATTTAAATTCAACCTAATGTCTCTTTTATTATTTTATGTCAAGGATTAGGTCAGCTTGAAGGCATTATTATTATCACAAAGAAGTATGATGGTCAAGTGAGCATTGAAGCATGGTCATAAGGCTCTAGATCTGCTTGAGGACATGAGAGAATGTTTCTCATAAATATATTATTATATTGGTGTGAGATTTTTTATAAAGAGTTTTATTTTTTGATATCATTGAGGTAAGCATGTTTTGACTACTAGTTTTTTAGTACAAGTTGTCTTGATAAGCCTAATATAGACTCTGTGAGAAGGTATACATAGTGAATTTTGGTGAAGTGAGTAAGCACGAGATTGTAAGAGGTCTTTTGGAATTTTTTTATTATTTAATTAAATTATATATACTTTTATAAGTGTTTCAAGGTCATTTGTCAAGTTTCAAGTGCTTGAGAAGCCTAGATATGACACTAGTCATGACATGTAGAGACCTTGTGAGAAGGTATGAACATAGTGGCTTGGTGAAATGAGTACACATAGGCATGATAGATTGTATTAGGTTTTTTTATTATGAATATGAGGCATTATATCACTTATGAGATTCTCAGGGTGAGATTATAAGGGTAGGACCTTTAGACCAAGCCTGCATCTAGACCACTACCAAACCCTACTTGGCCTAATGAGGAATCATAATCTATTTTCAAGGAATATAAAGGATATATTTAATATTTAATTATGATATAGGTTTTTTTAGTTTTTGAGTTAGATGGAAAGCACATGGAAAGAGGCATGGTGGTCAGTTTTAAGGCCTAATGTGACTTACAAGTCAAGGTCTAGAGAGCAAAGAGAGAGAGAGTGTGTGGCTTAATGAGAGGTCAAGATTAGTTTTAAAGATAATTTTTCATATGTGAAGATTTAAATAGGTATATGGTGTTTTAATCATGTTAAAAAATGTTTAGGTCATGATTTTCAATAAAAATCATGAAAATTAGTTTTGAGGTCTCTCAAGTACATATAATGAAAGCATGCAAACTCGAGAAGGACTTTCAGGTGTTTGTTAGCATGTGTAACCTCTTCATGGGAAATTTAGATGCTAAGGAGAGATGGGTAAGGGTACTATATAATAAATATAGGCATTGGTTTTTGATTTAAGGATAAAACCTTTATGAACAATCATTAACACCAAAAGTTGTGTTAAACCTCTCTAAAATCCTAAAAATTACTCAATGTGAAATACATTTTTTCAAAATAGTTAATAATGGTATAAAATTAATATAAAAATATTTTATCATGTATTAAAATCTCAAAGGTACCTCTAGGTGGTGGTGGTTAGTCAGATGAGAGAGAAAATGCATAGATATGGGTTTGTTTATGAAGAATTTGCTTTAATAGTAAAAAATTGCATTGGTGAAGAAAAGAAAATGGATGGAGGATGAATATTGAGACTCATGTTTCATTTAAATGAATTTTTATGTATATTTTTGAACCCTAAATTATGATAAATTGGTCATCCAAGTTAGCTAGTCACTAACAGACCTAATGGTGCAAATAATGAAAAACCCAAGTAGTAGTGAAAAGATGATTAGGAATGTGTTATCATTATAGAGAGATGAAACCAAGTCCATGGAGATGTTTTTTAGGACTGATATTTCCTATTAATTATTTATATAATTATATAGGTACAATGGTGAAAAATATGAACCCAAAATGACTTGTCTGGCTTAGTGAGGTTTGTGTACAATGAGGTCATAAGATTAGTCTGCAAGACAAATATCTACCATTTAACCATATGATATTTATATTTTATAAAGGTATAATTATCTCAAGTTCATATAATTTTATAATAAGTCTTTTAAATTTGTCATATAAGTGTTGATGGTCAATGTCATGATGACTATACTTTAAGGTAAGTTGGTAGTTCTGGGTAAGCAAGTTGCAGTGATGAGTTTGAGGCTTTATGCCCTGAGTTGAAGTATATAATACATATGGTATTTTTTTTTGTGTACTTAAATTATTTTTCATGATTTTTTAAATATTTAAATTTATTTTAAGAGGTTTAAATGTTAAATACAAAATGACTTGTCTATTTTTGGTTTGACTTTGTGTAGTGAGGTCAAAAGATTGGTCTGTAAGACCAATATTTGACATCATATCTAATTATTTTTATATTTCATAATGGTATATATATGTGAAATGATATTTTTAAATTATAATTTATCATTTTAAGTATTATTTTATGTGTTTAATACCAAGTTGTTCATGATTGGGTTTTGGAGTGTTCTTGCAATTCTGAGTGGTAGAGAAGTGTTTGAGTCCTTTTGCCTTGAGTTGTGAATTATAAAGCATATGGAGATGACCTTGTGGTAATTTATTTTATTTAAATGTTATTTATTTTAATATTTATGTGAATAAATTGTGTACATTCTTCACTATTTCTTGGCAAACTTTCTATAGGTTCATAGGCCTAATTGTGAATAGTACTAATGGTGTGCTTCAAGTAATGGTTGGAGCTAAAAAGTGTCATGGACATAATATGAGATTATTTTTAGTATATTTTAGTATTATATGAATTTTTAATTCTATATATGAAGTTTTAAAGTGTTCCAAGGAGATCAAAGGGTAACGAGCACTAATGAAACCTAATTGAATTAGGTTTCCTTAAAGCCTAAAAGAGGATTTGGTATTTTAAGTTGAGGATGACCTATTGTAATGATTTATTAAAGTATTAAATGTTTTATATAACATATTTTAAGTATAATTCAGGTATTAGAGTATATATTTCTTACAAAGAGGTATATGACCAAGAGGCTTATATATATACAAGGAAGTTTTATGCCTATTTGTGTAAGAAAACAAAATGAGCACGAAATAACATTTTTGTTGAATATAAAGAGGTATTTTATATAATAAAAGGAGTGTATAGGATAATTAATTAATATATTATAGTTTATATACATATTAATATCAATTTCATATGACCTAATTTTTCTTGAAGAGACCTAGTTGAGCGAAGAAGCCTAAAAGGTAGTTTGAGAGGGATAAGAGTGTGAAAAGTTGAAGAGGTGGTTATCATTTTTTAGTTGATAAATATGGTTTTATAAAGGTGATAAAATTAATCAAGTGTATGAGTTGGTTCTGAGTCATAAAGGGTATGGGTGCCTCCTTACAAAAGGGTGCTTGCTAAAGCTTAGTCATATAGGTGCTTGACTAGTTGAGGTTGGTGCTCCATCTAATGTTAGTGATTCACTAAATTTCATGTTTGTCTTATAGGAATATATTCCACTTTAAGATATCAATGTTTTTTATTCCCCTTGATGGTTTCCCACATATTTGATGTGTTCTTATGTTTCATGCTTATGTGAATAGGTGCTTATGATTGCTAGATCTATATGCTTGTCTAAATGACTCATGATTACTTATGTAAAATTGATAAGAAAGGTTTTGAAGAATGATTTACCCCCTCTCAGTAATTTTACTTCCAATATTTGGTATCAGAGCATGTCCTTTGAATTATAACTAATATCCTATAGAAGATCCTAGAAGTGAGGATGGCTACTCAACAAGGTCAAGGTGGTTTAAATACTAATAAGGATCCATTTTTCAATTGGAATAATTATATAAACCCTAACTTGTTAAATAAGCCAAAAATATCATGTATTTTCATAGTTATTTCATGGGAGACTCTAATTGGAGAATATGATCATTTTTCACATTGGCCATGTCTTTTGTTTTTACTCATATTGGTCTTATCTCTTGTTCTGGTCACCTTTTTGCTTATTCCTAGTCATTTTGAGATTTTAAAATGGTAATTACACGTAATCCAGGTCAGATTTCCCATGCTAATTACATAACCCTAGGTATTGAGCCTATAGGATAGGAGTGCTAGGATTGGATTACAACACTGGACCCTAGGGTGTCCATTTCCAGTGTTCCTATCCAATGACAATTTGAGCTCCAACAATCATTTTCCCTTGCTTAATGAGTCCCAATCCCTTCTTAGGTTCATTCTTAAGTTTTATTAATGTCATCCAAATGTGAATAAATCTCCTAAATTCAAAATAAAGAGGCTAATATATAAATGAATACATAAGGCATTTTATATCTATCACTTACTACTTTGGCATAATACATAATTAAAAATTAGTCAATATTATAGATCAACATTTTACATCACACATAGACTTGCATGATTGATAAAAGAATGGTCTAGGCAAAAATTTATTATTTCATTTACCATGCACATTGATTGTGCATGTTCCCTAAGGGATAACTACATTTGATCTGAGACACTAGCTTGGGGGTTAATGTAGGTAGTGATTAGGACATCAGGGGATCTAGATTATGCACTCATACTTCCCCTAACCCAATTTTCCCCCTTATGATTTTTTTGTATTTTTTGTTTTGTGTGTGTAGATATACCTAAGGTTTAGAGATTGAAATGGACCTATAGTGAGCTTTGTCAACATTCGGCCTTTGAAATTTCATATACAATCTCACACAGAGACAATGGATAAAACCCATAAAATTTATGTCTCTAGGACAATAACAACAAAAAATTACTATAGCACTAGACCCCAGGGTGTCTTATATTAGTGCTCTTATCCTTTAAAAAAAATCTAGATCCAAGTTCATGACATCTTCACACTCCTGTGCAGTAGATTTCAACCTCTAAGTCATTTGTGTCAGCCTATTTTTCTAGATAAGTTTATTTCTTCCCATATGGAATTAATTTGATTAAATTGATTAAAAAACTATATTATATTATATTTAATTGGATTTTTCCTCTTAATCTAGAACCTTTATTTTTTAGGAACTAGATCCTAGGTTCCCAAAAATAATAAAACATTTGGTGAACTTGACATACTTCTAACAAAATCTAAAACCCTATGTACACTTAGGGTTTTTCTTTCAAATTTTGTGCACAAATTTAATTTAAAATTTCTTATTTTTATATAAATTTTTATGAGTTAATTATATAAAAATATTGTTGTAAAATTTAAACTATTGCCATAATTTTCAAAAATTCTACAACCTTAATCCAAAACCCTAGATTCCTAAACTAGGTCCTCAAACCTCAAGCCTTCCTTCCTAGAAATTTTTAGTAAAATATTTTGTAACTTTTTGCAAATTGTTTAGAGTGCCATTTTTTTTGAAATATCTATGTTGGTATTTATTTTGTATAAAAATTAAAATTAAAATTTTTTATTTTTGTATAAATTTTTGTGCATTTACCTTATTCAAATATTTTTTTATAATTTAAATTATAATCATACTTTTCAAAAATTCTAAAACCCTAACCCAAAACCCTAGATTCCTAAACTAGGTCCTCAAAACTCAAGCCTTCCCCCCTTACAATTTTTAGGAAAATATTTTGGAATTTTTTTCAAATTGTTTAGAGTGCCAAAAATATTTTCAAGTTCTCTATGTTAGTAGTTATTTTTGCATTTATTTGCTTAATATTAATTTTACATGTTTTTTTTGGTGAAAGAAATAAAATGGACACTAATACACTTATTCCCTCTCATCCCATAGATCAATTTCTAAACTTTTTTCATAATTATTACAATGGATGGACATATTTACAAAATTGTACATTAGCTAAAAATGTGGAAAATGATTTCATTTACAATGAAGATAATTACTATTGTTGTAATGAGGAATATGATGATACATGTGAAAGTGATCGTAAAGAAAAATTAGATTTATCTTCTTCTCTCAAACCTATCTCTTTTATTCCTTATTCTAAATAAAATAATTTTGATAAATGAGAAAGATACTTTTCACCTTATTCTCTTATGCACAATGCACCAAATGAACAAATTAGTCATGCACTTCCAAGTGAACATGTTATTGGTGATCTCTCTCTCTCTCTCTCTCTCTCTCTCTCTCTCTCTCTCTCTCTCTCTCTCTCTCTCTCTCTCTCTCTCTCTCTCTCTCTGACTACTTATAAGTTCACATTACAACAATATAAATGCAATAAAATCAAATTACCAATACATATTTCAAGTGATACATCTCATTCTCTTAACTCTACTTTGTCAAAATAATGTTTAAATGATAACTCTCTTCCTCTTACTTCTCATAGTGAAAATGAAAATAATACATAAACTTCATCCATGGATAGCATAGATACACATAATATCCCAATTTCACATGATAATTTATTGCATAGTATAAAAGAATTAAATTCTTCTCTTTTACCTCTCCCTAGTGAAAATGGAAGTGATAATGAGTATGATAGTGAACATGCAAATGAATATGAAAATGAGAGTGACTATGAACAATATTTCATCTATGATAATGCATGGAAAAATGATTATTCTTATGTACACAGTGAAGAAGAAAATACATCTCATGTTTCTAACTCTTCTCTCACTCTCCATCTCAAACATAACGCACTACCAAATGTTGTTTCTACTCCTATGCATTATTATATTTCAAATAATGCATATGTTAATAATAACATCACATCTTCTACTCCTTTGGAATGTTATTAACTAAAACATAAGGATACCAATGAATCTTCCAAGCCACCCCCTACTATAGTAGCACATGTTTCTCACTCTTCACCTAAAGAGAATGGTAGCTCACATCCCTCCAATAAGGTCCAAGTTACCATTCCTCCAAAGGTTCAAGTGATCACAACCTCTCTCTATGATGTAATTTCTAAGTGTAGCATTCCCATGGCTAAAAATAATGATCAAATTTTATAATTAAATGAACTAGTTCAAGATGCTAATAAATCATCTAAGGAGATTATTTATTTGATGCATGCAGTTAATGAATTACAACACCAAGTAAATCTTCTTACCTTATAAAATAAGGACTATAAGTCTTAGATGGATGTTAATGACTTACATGGTAACCCTCTTTCGAAGACATTTTTAAAATCTTCATTGCCTAAGCATTTCTAGATACCCTCATTTCCTCACTGTGATGAAATTGGAGATCTATTCGTACTCCTTCAAGATTTTTTGGAAGCTTTGCCATCTCATATGAGTGTTTTGATTCTACTAAAGTTGTTCCAATATACATTAGTAGGGGAAGCACAAAATTGGTTCTTTCAGCTACTCCCCATTAGCTCCTTACACACATATGATGACTTAGAGGAGGAATTTCTTAGATAATACAAATCAAACAAAGGCCCTTATGTTACATATGAGAAAATTTCCACATTGCATCATAATAATTTAGAGATAGTTAGTGATTATATCTTATGATTCAAGGATCACATGTTAAGATTGATTTATAAACCAATAGATTTAGAGATTCAACATATCTTTATTAAGGAGCTTTACCAATCTCTCTTTGAGCATCTATTATATCAGATAGAGTCTTATTTTAGGCAATTATGATATATAATTCTATCCTTGGAAAATAAATTGGGATTGATTGAGGTAGACTTAGTTGATCACATTACTCTAGATTTCATAGCAGTACCTCCATCTACAACTCCTAACACATAACATCCACCATGTCCTAAACATGATAGGAGACCTCAACCAAAAAAGTAACTAGTTAAGAACAAAGAGCCAATTTATAGATCATAACCTATAATATACATGACAAAGAACAACAACAAAGCACCACTAAAATTTGATTCAGAGCAGGATAGCCCATGTGTCATATTATCAGCACTAATAGATAAGAATTTTATCAAATTACCTTATACTCTTCAAATAAATACACATCTCCTACATATACAATGACATCAGCCCTTTTGTAACTATCATCGTATCTATGGGCATAGAGATAATGATTGTTATAGACTCAGGGATTGCATTAATAGATGTTTTGATAATGACATCATAGAATATACATAGGGGGCACTGAGATATCCTCCATCACATATTCCTAGACCTAATTCCTCCATGATTGAGTCATCATAGGACATTCCTTTACAAGAATCATCAATCAATCATCATGAGAATAATGTGATTTTTAGGATAGAACCTCATAAGATATATCCTATTCCACCTATTTATAAGGTTTTTGAAACTGATATAGTGAGAGTTGCCTATATATAACACTGTAGTCCAAGAAATACATAGTGAAGTTCCATATACATATCTAGCATAGTCACAAGTATCACCACTTCAAAGAGATATTCACTACAGTCAAGTTTTTTGGGTCATATCTCACTTATCAATTTGGTGGTTAAGATTAGAGAACCCATATTAGAGAGTATCACCATAATGAGATATTCACTATGGATGAGCTTTTTAAGACCCATTTAATGTAGCAACCAACTATGATTGAGATTAGATGAGCATCCATTATAGGTTACAATTCTAATTTGATCTATTGCTCAGTCATATGCATCACAACAAAGCTCAGAAGGTGTGATTTCATGAAATAATCCACTATAATTGTAGATAAATGAGACTTATTCATAGCACATAACTTTAGTTGCACATCTAATAAGGTTACATTTGGTAGATTTTCCATGCATATCTATAGTTAGTGGACAACAAACAATAATAGATATAGTGTATGTTCCTACACAATGTGAGTAGTATGGGTAATTGTTTAGTTGGCCATCAAGATTTAGATAGATATATGACACACATTCATACCAACATCAGTTCATAGGTTTAGTTCATGGTGAAATGATGGAGCTAAATTACTAGTTAGCCTTTGTATTCTTAAGCCACCTACTCAAAGGGATTAGACACATAGTCCAAACATTGATTAACACACACATGATTATATAGCTTCACTTAGTGGGGAATGATGGAGTTAAAGGGTCAGCCTTTACATTATTGAACCACTCTCAAGGAATTAAACACTAAATGTTATCTTATATCCCCTTATACTAACAACTAACATTCCTAGTTCTGAATAGCCATCCCTAACCAAACCAAATTATCCAAATCTAGACCTTACCAATATCTCATTTTACCAAGCTTAAACTAGTTCACTTTGTCAAAATAACTTAACAATTACAAAACCAAATTTTTTTTTGCTCACATATGATTGTAAATCAAACCTATCATCACACTTATCAACACACCATAAATAATCAAATCACATCATAGACAACATTTTTCCAAAAGATATGCAAAAACTCAAAATCAATACCAAACCAACCACTTCTAAATCAATCATTTGCAAATTGATATACCAACATATTACAAAATCCATAACACAATATGCTTGAGTCAAAATCAAAACTAGTATCCATATATATATATATATAAAATTTTCAAAACATATACATCACATCAAATACAATCAATCATGATTGGGTATCCTACCCTCATTCTCAGTCTCACTCTCCCCACTAGTACAAGTCCCATAATCCACTCTAGCACTTGATGGCCTCATACCTCATCAAGATCTTAAATGCATTTATGATGAATCTCTTGTTCTATTAGCCCACCATTCTCCTCATGCAAGTCTGCATATCATTGTTGAAGATATATGTTCTCATCCATGATCCTCATGCTAACATAACCATAATCTGATGAAGGCATCCTATGCCTATCTAGCTCTTCTCTCTCTCCTTCTACTCTAACATATGAAACTGTCACTATAGTATCTCTATAAAACAAATGGGCATAAACACCAACTATCTCTATTTCTTACTAAATCAAACCCTCCTCCACTAAATCATTAGGAACATGTCGTGTGAGCTCTCAGATTGTCAATTTAATAATGGTCTCTCAGAACCCATCATCTCCACCTCCTTCCATAGCTTGTGCTTCATCCTTCACACCTCCCACTCCACTTGTACACAAAGTAAAATACTACATTATACACACACACACACACACACACACACACACACACACACACACACACACACACACACACACACACACACACACACACACACACACACACACACACACACACACACACACACACACACACACACACACACACTTTCAAATCAAATAAAATCATAATCTTATACATAATTCAAATAAAATTGCTACTTACCTCCCATTATTTGGATTAGTGCAATATCTTCATACTCAGAAGCATCCCCTCCATCAATAGGATATAATGAAGCCTACCAATGCCTAGCCCAACATGTGGTTTATGCTTATGTATATCCAACATCATCTACATTAGGAATATCTATAGGCACACCTTGTGTATCCAAAGGTAATGGTGTTAACTCATCCTTAGTAGGCCTCACATGAGCTCCTATCCTTGTTAGTGCCCATGCACTCCCACCCATACCCATGTTATTGAGAGCACATCCTATGGTACCCTGAACTATTTGGTGATGTTCTCATACTAAAATTATTTGTACACTCCAACCTAATGCTCATGTAACCAATAGTTGACCCTCATGTACCGAAACTACACTCCATCCTTAGCCCACCTAGGAAATCCTCTATAGGGCCTCCATATAATATCATAATCCACCAATCTATCTAAAACTCATCTATAATGATCTATCCTAAGAGACTAGATAGCCCATGTACTCATCCACTACTACCCAAATGGCCCTAGAGGTGCCCACTCTAGCTTAAGTAATCCAATCAATTTCACAACTGTTATGTGCTCATAAGCCCAACAATGCAATAAGGTAGCTGCACTCATGCCACCACTAAAGGCCTCTTATGTGAACCTATAAATATCCATATATATGTGGGAAATCATAGTACTACCCCATGAGAAAAAATTACCATATGCCTCTACATTATGCATGATCTTATGCATCATATATGCAATTGATACTCCACTCCTGTCCATTACAACAAATGAAACCAACAATATGGCCAACCACTTTTACAATCATTGAACACTTGATTTAACTATAAATGATAGTAGTAAGTCACTATTACTACCTCTTTGATGTATGATTGAGGACACACCAAAAAAATACAAGGACACATGATCAATATCATCAACACCCATATCATCCTACAATGTCACCCACCATCCACTAATTAGATGTGACCTCTAGTTGTTTACTTTTTTCCCCTTCAGATAAAGTTAACAAAGTAAAAAGCTAACAAAGTTAACAAAGGGGAAAAAAGTAAACAACTAGAGGCCACATAATATGCAATTGGTTATGGTAAACATATCAACTACATTGGATCATGCACCGATAATTATCACACTTGTCTCACAATTGATGCAATTGATACTCCACTCCTGTCCATTACAACAAATGAAACCAACAATATGGCCAACCACTTTTACAATCATTGAACACTTGATTTAACTATAAATGATAGTAGTAAGTCACTATTACTACCTCTTTGATGTATGCTTGAGGACACACCAAAAAAATACAAGGACACATGATCAATATCATCAACACCCATATCATCCTACAATGTCACCCACCATCCACTAATTATTAAATGCAAAATGTGATACACATCCTCTAGAGTCATATTAATCTCCCTTATAGGAAGCCAAAAATTAAATGTATCTACATTCCACCTCACATAAGTTAGTAATCAGATACCTATCCCAATGCATAGTTCTTAGGTCACAACGATGACCCAAATTTTCCCTATCCATCACAACTCTCTCATCAATAGATAATGGCAATAACTTCAATGCCTCAATCACTTGGCCCCTACAAAAATTTCTCATCCACACCTCACCCTAAAAATAATATAAATAACATGTATATCAGCACATAATGCCAAATCACTAGACAAGTGAAAACAATAGCACTTGACCAAGCAACATCTCAAAAAATCAAGCGTCTAAGATAATAACAATGGGTATAGGACAATAGTTCTGGACATGAGCACTAGAACCTAGATAGGAACATTAAACCCTAGATAAGAGTGTTGAATTTAGGATAGGAGTGCTAGAACTAGTGAAAATTGTCCTAGACTACTTTAAACAACACAAAAAACACCAAAATAAGCTTCAAAATATATAATAATCAATCATTAAGCTTACTCACCAAGCTAACATCACCAACAACCTCAACTTGGGCTACCAATTTATCAAACTAGGTTACGGTAAGTACTTGTCTCCTCAGCATATCTCTCACTCTAGATCTCTAAATCTCAAACTACTCAATATGCAAATGAATTGGGAATAAATCTAATTTCCTATATCAAATAACTTTTTCATTCAAAGTAAAATACCATTTTGCCCATAACTTGAACTCATAAACTCCATTTTTCAAATCATTTTCTTCCATGAAATCATGGAAATGGCACCTCTAACATAATACTAGGTTCACTTTCTTACTACTTAATTTTACTACTATAGCATGCACATCTCTATATTCATTTTATACTCAAATACATACCTTGATTATCACCAATAAAAACTTGTTCCCATTTCAAACAACTTAGTCTAATTAATCAAACAACTCAATCTAATCAATCAAATAAAATTTCAATCAATTTAAACTATACCAACCTTTTTTCTATCATTTTTCCACTAGTCATCACTTTTGTCTTGACCTCCTCTATAATAAATTTCATCCCTCTCCTTAAAAGGGAGTCATCATTACGACTATTCATATTCCTACACTTACCTAGTAGACCCATCCACTCTCATACGTGGATACATCATGTTTTTTAACCCTCCAACATTCAAATTATCAAATTTAACTCAGATCGGTCAAAATATACAATTGATTTAGACCACATGGGTCACTCAACATTATTCAGGATATTCAGAGGGATACACCTTTATTTTATAGATACACAGGCTATTAAGATATAGTGGTATAGATTACATGGATTCATAGTGACTTTGATACAAATTCAGATTTAGATATCAAATTTTGGGACATGTATATTACTACACATCTCACAAATACAACTTAATATATCATAACATAGTGATAGGACCAGATAGCATATTATAGGTATAATGTAGAGCATAATGTTTTGATCTCTAGTTTTGCACATGAGGCATGTCACGATAGGTCATATCACATGTGGTTATATAAATTACATATTATACATACACATCACTCACATACCACATTTGGGGGCATGGCATTGATGTTCATGATCTTCATCATCTAAAATTATATAGATGGAATGGCAAGACATGACATTCTCTTCTTACACATTGACTACAGTTTTGGATTACACCTAGTAGTACCTAGGTTGTCACTATATTGGACCACACAACCATTTGCAGTGGTTGGTCCATTACATTACCCAGACCTAGACTACATGAGTTTATGTGGGACAAAGGATAGACTTTGGTTTTAGGCCTTCGAGCATTTCTTAGTTCTAGTTCAGATATCTAGAGTGAGGGCATGATATATTTTTCTCTTCATAGCATATAGATTCTATACACAAATTATAGATTACATGAGTTTATGTAGGATAAAGGTCAAACATTGGTTTTGAACCTCTGAGCATTTCTCATTTTAATCAGATTCAACATATGGGAATTTTTTTGCCCTCTTGAACCCATGTTACACAAATTCCACTTCAAAATTTAGTACAGGGGGCATCCATTTCAAGGATTCCTTCTTTCTCTAGGAACTATTTGGCTTTCCATCCATTTCCTTGGCTAGGAATTGAGTTAGAACCTTTTCAACACATTCATCTCCATATAATTAGGTTTAGGTACGCATTCCTTTCTTATTTATTTTACTCTAGTACTTCATTTCATTGCATCACTAGAATAAATGGGGGAACATGTATACACCTTAAATTGGTCAAGAAACCACACAATCATGTATTTTCATGGGGGACTTAAAATAGAGAATATGATCCTTGTTCACATTAGTCATGTATTTTGTTTTTACTCATCTTAGTCCTATCTCTTGCTCTGGTCACCTTTTTTGTTATTCCTAGTCATCTTGAGATTTTCAAATGGTCATTGCACCTCAACCAAGTTAGACTTTCCATGATAATTCCATCTCTTTAGGTCTTGAGCCTGTAGGATAGGATGTTTGGGATTGTAATACAGTGATATACCATATGGTGTCCATTTCTAACTCTCCTATCCAATGGTATTTTGAGCTCCAATGATTAGTTCCCCTTTCTTAATGAGTCCCAATCCCTTCTTAACTTTGTTTGTAAGTTTTTTAATATCATAAATACAAATAAATCTCCAAAATTTGAAATAAAGAGTCTCCTATATAAATTAATAAATAAGGAATTTTATATCTAACACTTACTATTTTCACATAATACATAATTAAAAATCAATCAATAGTATAGCTCAACATTCTGAATCACACATAGACTTGCATGTTTGATCAAGGAAGGGCCTAGGTGTAAGTTAATTTTTGTATCTATTTTGTATGTTGATTATGCACATTCCCTAAGGGATAACTACATTTGATTTGAGACCCTATCTTAAGGGTTAATGTAGGTAATGATGAGGACATTATGGGTTCTAAATTGGGTGATTATACTTCCCTTAACATAAATTTTCCCCCTTATAATTTTGATGTATTTTTTGTTTTATGTGTGTAGATAGACCAAAATTTTGGATATTGAAATGGACCTATAAAAAGATATATTAACATTCAGCCTCTAAAATTTCATATATGCGATCACATAGAGACAATGGATAAAACCTAAAAAACTCAAGTCTCTAGGACAACAACAATAAAAAAGGGCTATAACACTGGACCTTAGGGTGTATTATTTTGGTGCTTATATCCTTTTATAAAATGAAATCTAGATCTAGGTACCTGACATCTTCCAAGTCCTATGCTATATATTTTAACCCCTAAATCATTTATTTTAGCCTATTTTTCTAGATAAGTTTATTTCTTCCCATATGCAATTAATTTGATTAAATTGATAAAAACTTGTATTTTACTATATTTAATTGAATTTTTCCCCTTATTCTAGACCCTTTATTGTTTAGTAATTATATCCTAGTTTTCCAAAAATAATAAAATAGTAATTATGATTTTAGAGCATCAGAATGATGACATATCTAATGTTAATGGGCCATGACATATGCTAGTAAGTTGTGTATGGATAATCTCAACCTCATACACCACCAACTAATATAATAGGTAAGAAGGAAAGAGAGAATAATTCTAAGGCAATTAATTCCATTCTATGTAGCTTATCTAAGGCATAGTTTGTGAAGGTGATGTACTATGAGTTATATAATGTAATATGGGGCCAATTGAAGACTATATATGAAGAAGACACAAAGGTTAGGATGACCAAGTTTTAGACCCATCGAAGGTAGTTTGAAAGTATAAAGATGAAACCATTGCATCATATCTATTGAATTTTGATGAAGTTTTCAATGTCATTAGAGGATTAGGAGCAGGAGTAAAAGAGTCTACAATTATTCAAAAGGTATTGAGATCACAAATTCCTAAGTTTGATTCTAAGGTGTTTGTAGTAAAAGAGATGAAAGATTTGGATAAGCTATAGATGGATGGGATTCATAGCATATTGACTACCTATGAGATTATAAAAAATGAAGACCTACCAAGAAGGAAGTAAATTTCAAAGCTAAGAAGTCAAAATCCAAGAAGGTCAAGGATAAGGTATGTTCAAATGTTGTTGATGATAAAATGATATCTATGATTTATATAAAATTGAGGTTTAGATCTGGTAAGTACAAGGGTAAGTTACCTTTCAAATGTTTCAACTATGGTAAAATTTGTCACTTTATGTCTAAGTGTCCTAACAAGGATAAAACTGAGCATGATGAAGTAGATGATTAACATCATGGAGATGATAATAAGGTCTATAAGAATGAAAAAAACAAGAAATATTTTAGGAAGTATGAAGGTAGGAAAGGGTCAATTAAGAATTAGAGAAGTTTTTATACCAAAGAAAATAATAACTCATCTGATGTAAGTGACACAAACACATATAATAGTGATGATGATAGTAATGAACATGAACATGGTAACAATGAAACCTTATTCATAGATATAGAAACAAATAATGAGGGTTTCTCAAAAGGGAATGACCTTATGAATGATGAATAATCAGATGAAGAAGAGGTTGAAGTGAACCTTGAGGAAAAAATGGTTACTGCTCTAGAGGAGTTAAAGATTCAAAGAAGGAAGAATCATAAATTGAAGTCATTAGTTAAGGAATATGAAAAATATATTTTATTTTTTGAGGAGAGAATGAGTAACACATCCAAGGAGTATGATGACATCATTAATTAGATGGAAGTAGAAATGGAGATAGTCATTACTAGATTAAAATATAAAGAGGAAGAATGCACAAGGTATGTAACTAAAATGGAATCCTTGAAATCTAAGTTAGATAAAACATATATCAATTTTAATACCTTTTTGAAGTTTAAAAAGAGTACTGATGCTCTAGATAACATATTGAGTAGTCATAAGTCTTTAAGTGATAAAACAGGTCTTGGTTTCAAAAAAGACCAAGAGGAGGCAAATCAATTAAAGTAGAAGGCTAATGAAGACAAGAGGGTCAACATGAAAACACCAATAAAACAACCTAATGATATGAGGTATGCTAATTCATTTTATGGTTACTATTTTTCATGCAATCAGTTTGGTCATAGATCAAGAGAGTGTAAAAGACTCTAAAAATGAATATGCATGAGATTATGAAAGGAATCATCAGTCAAAAGGTATGAATGAGGTTATTTTATATAGTTTTCATAATTTGGGACACATTTTAATATTTTATCCTAATATATTTATATGGCCATAAACTCAAAAAAATAAGTTTAAATCCCCTAGAGTGTAGAAGAGAAGTTAAATGAATATATTAAAACCAAAGATAGTAAAAGTGAGTCATGATAAGTCTACAAGCCCAAGTGGAATGTTTGATATGGTAGAGCACACTTTTGATGTGAAATCATTTTAGAAATGGTCACTACCAGCTTAGATTCTTGACCACACAAAAGATGAAGAGGTTAAGCTAAAGATACTATCATGCGTAAAAGGATCCTAAAGGATATTCAGTCTTGTGAGAGCATGGAGATATAGGAATATACTAAATTTGTATTCTTTTATTGCCCTATGTAAATGGGTGATTCTATTAGGCTTCATGGAGACTCTCTTCAATTATAAAAATCATGGTGGATGTTTGGTTTGATGGGGAGGTATTCAAATTATTCATAAACTCCAAGTATAGTTGATTGACAAACATAGAAGAGACAAAGGGGGACTTACTATTTATTTAGATGATATCAAGAGTTTAGTAGCTTGGTAATTAATCTCAAGGTTTAGAGCTCATTTGAATAATATTCTTTGTTTAAGGGGGAGTTTGGTAGCTTTTATTTATTTTTAAATTTTTTGAGAGTAGTTGTCAAAGAGGGAGAATGAGTGGGTTTCAAAAGTTTTAGTGTGTATAACCCTTTATCATTAATGTCAAAGGGGGGAAAGTTCAATAAAGGAAATTAAATATATTGGGGAGATGAGAATGATTAGGTTAAAAAATGTTTTTGGGGATTTTGTTGAGAAGTGTTATCATTGATGTCAATGATGTCAAGGTATAACTAGTGAAGATGCCTGGTGAGTGGTCTTTGAGGTATAAGCTATTATGCTTGATATGATAGGGAATCCATGTGAAAAGAGAAAATTTTAAGGAAACCTAATGAGATAATTTTAAGTAAACCTAATGTCTCTTCTTTTGGTTGATGTCAAGGTTCAGGTCATCTTGAAGGTGTCTATATTATCACAAAGAGGTATGATGGTTAAGTGAGCATTGAAGCATGGTGATGATGCTCTAGATATACTTGAGGCCATGAGATAATGTTGCTCAGAAGGATATTTTTTTATTGTTGTGATAATTCAATTTGAATATTATTCTTGTTTGATATCATTGAGGTAAGCATGTTTGAGTACTAGTTATTGAGTACATAGTGTCTTGAGAAGCCTAGTCTAGACTTTGTGAAAAAGTGTGCATAGTGAATTTTGGTGAAATGAGTAATCACAAGCTTGTAAAAGTTTTTTTTTGGAATTTTGTGATCATTTAATTAAATTTATATACTTACAAAAGTGTTTTAATCTTAGTTGTCAAGTTTCAAGTGCTTGAGAAGCCTAGGCATGACACTAGTCATTGTATGTAGAGACCTTGTGTGAAGGTATGAGCATAGTGGCTTGGTGAAATGAGTACACATGGTCATGAATTATTTTATGAGGTTTATTGATCATTTATATGAGGAATTAGAGCACTAATGAGAGTATTAGGGTGATCTTACAGGGGTAGCACCTTCATACCAAGTCTATATCTAGACCAATACTAGACCCTACTTGGCCTAATGAGGCATCATGATCTATTGTCAAGGCATATAAATGATGTATTACATGATTTAATCATGAGATAGGTTTATTTAGTGTGTGAGTGAGATGGAGAGCATATGAAAAGAGGCATGAAGGTCATTTTTAAATCATAATGTGATTTACAAGTCAAGGTCTCAGAGAGAGAGAGAGAGAGAGAGAGAGAGAGAGAGAGAGAGAGAGAGAGAGAGAGAGAGAGAGAGAGAGAGAGAGAGAGAGAGAGAGAGAGAGAGAGAGAGAGAGAGAGAGAGAGAGAGAGAGAGAGAGAGAGAGAGAGAGAGAGAGAGAGAGAGAGAGAGAGAGAGAGAGAGAGAGAGAGAGAGAGAGTCACATAATGAGGGATAAAGATAAGTTTTCAAGACAAGTTTTAATATTTGATCATGGAAATATGTATTATATTTTGTTTCAATAATGTTAACAAAGTTTGAGGTCATGATTTTCAATAAAAGGCATGAAAAGTGGGTTTGAGGTCTCTTGAGTACATAGAATTAAGGCATGTAAACCTAAGAAGGAATTTTAGGTGTTAATTGGCATGTTTAACCTATAAATTTTAACATGATATATTAAGAAAATATGGGTATTTTCACTATATAATAACTATAGGAATTAGCTTTGGATTTAAGGGGAAATAATTTATGAACAATCATTAACACCAAAACCTATGTTAAACCTCTCTAAGACCCTAAAAAAGGACCTGATGTGAAATATATTGTCAAAAATAGATTATAATGGTCTCAAATGACCATAAAATATATGATATAATGTATTAAACTATCCCAAGTACTTCCAAATTGTGGTGGTTAGTGAGATGAAAGAGAAAATACATAGATATAGGCTTGTTTATGAATAATTTATTGTAGTAGTCAAAAGTTGCATTAGTCAAGAAAATAAAATAGATGGAGGATGAATATTTAGACTAATTTATAATTTAAATTAAGGTTTTTATATAGTTTATGTACCTTAAGTATGATAAAATTATCATCCAAGTTAGCCAATCTCTAATAGGCCTAATGGTGCAAATAGTGAAAAACCCAAGTTGTAGTTAGAAGATGATTAGGAATGTGTTATCATGATAGAGTGATGAAACAAAGTGAATGGATATTTTTTTTGGTACTTATATTTACTATTAATTCTTGGTATAAATATTGAAACTTAGGTACAGTGGTGACAATTATGAAGCCAAAATGACTTGTCTGGCTTAGTGAGGTTTGCATACAATGAAGTCATAAGATTGGTCTATAAGACCAATATTTTAAATTTAAACATATAATATTTACATATATAAAAGGTATAATTATCTCATATGATAATTTAATTTCATAATAATTCTTTTAAATTTGTCATACAGGTGTTGAAGGTCAATGTCACCATGACTTTGCTTTAAGTTAAATTGGCAATTCTAAGTAAGTTGTAGTGATGAGTTTGAGGCTCTATGCCATCATTTAAAGTATATAATACATATGGTTTTATTTATTATGAATTTAAATTCATATTAATTATTTATTAAAACTTGGAATTCATTGTAATAGGTTGAAATGTTGAAGATAAAATGGCTTGTCCGGTTCTAGTTTTACTGTGTGTAGTGAAGTCAAAAGGTTGGTCTGTAAGACCAATATTTAACATAATTTTTTTTAATTTTATTTTATAATGGTATATATATTTAAAATTATATTTTTAAATTATAATTTGTCATTTTAAGTGTTCTTTTAGGTGTTGAAGATCAAGTTATTCATGACTAGGTTTTCAAGTGTTCTGGTAGTTTTGAGTGGGCTATTTGTAAATAAGTGTTTGAGTAATTTTTCCTTGATTTTCCAAGTATAAATAATATGATGATGAAAATAAGTGTATTTATTTTATTTCAATTTTATTTATTATCATTTTTATGTGACTCAATTGTGTACATGCTTCAGTTTTGCTTGGCAGACTATTTGTAGGTTCACAAGCCTAATTGTGATCAGTACAAATGGTGTGCTTCAAGTGATGGTTGGAGATAAAAATTTTAATGTAAATAATATGAGATTATAGTGATTATATTTTAGTGGTATATTAATTTTTCCTACTGTGTATAGAGTTTTAAATTATTCCAAGGAGATAAAAGGGTAACATGCACTAATGAAGGCCTAATTGAATTAGGTCTCCTTAAGGCCTAAAAGAGGTTTTGGTATTTTAAGTTGATTAAGACATATTTTAATGATTTATTAATGTATTAAATTTTGTATAAGACATATTTAAAGGATAATCCAAGTGTTAAATTTAATATTCTGACTAAGAGGTATATGAATAAGAGGCTTGTATATATACAATGCAATTTTAGGCCTATTTGTGTAAGAAAAAGAAATGCAAATGAAAGACCATTTTTTTTTTAATCATAAGGAGGTATTTTATATCATTATATTATTGTATATGATAATTCATAAATATATAAGTGTGTCTACATATTACCTAATCTATCTTGAAGAGACCTATTTGAGTGAAGAAGCCTAGAAGCTTGTTTGAGAGGGATAAGAATGTGAAGAGATAAAGAGGTGGTCATCATTTGTTGGTTGATAAAAATGGTGTTTTGAAGGTGATAAAAAAAAGTAGGTGTTTATTTTGTGTTGATTCATCTATGGGGTTGGTTCCTCCTTGTAAATGGGTACTTGTTAAAGCCTAGTCAAGTAGGTTCTTGACTAGTTGGGGTTGGTGATCCATGTGAAATTGATGATTCAATAAATTTGGTGTTTATATTATACTAATATAGTTAATTTGTAGATATCAATGGGTTTTATTCCCATTTAAGTTTTTCCACATAGGTGATGTGTTCGTATGTTTAATGCTTATGTTAATAGTTTCTTATGCTTGCTAGATGTATATGCTTTTTCGAATGGTTCATGTTTTCTTAAGTGAAATTGATAAGAAAGGTTTTGAAGACTAATTCACCCCCCTTAGTCATTTTTCTTCCAAAAAGTTCCCAGACCACTCTCTTAAATGAGTTTGTATATATAAAGACCACAATAATCATCTCCCCATTCATCAAGATAGAGGTCAATTATGCCGTCAAGAGGTGTCAAAGATTATTGGTCATTAGGATAGTCTCCCTCCTCATTGATAGTAAAGTCCATGTTTGATGTGTTAGTTACATAGGGATATACATTAAAATTATCCAATTTTTTTGACTTTATAGATACCTTGGCACCATAGCTAGTCATAAATACCATATAGGATATATCTAAAGTTAAGCACCCTCTAATATTTGTACTAACGTAACTTAACAACAAAATGGAAAAATGAGGTGGCATATCCAGAACCAAAACATAATAAGAGATGAATAATCTAGGATAAACATGAAGAGTGAGTTTTAAACCTTTGATTATGCTAATCATTGTGGTAATTGATCCATATAGTTATAACACTCCATTAACATGTGATTCATGCTTCAAATTCATTTTGTCTACTACTTGTCTAGGCATGATTGATGTGCTTGATCCACTATCAATAAAAAATTTATGGAACAATGAGTATCTAATGGTGATAAAGAGGTAAAATTAAGGAGCCTTATCCTATCTTTCAATTTTTATTGGCTACCCATCCTTAGTTTTTAATTCATTTCTCAAAACTACCTCTCTTTCACTAGAATGGCTAGGTGATGCATTAAGCTTGGAGAGCTCATTTTGGAGTAGGTCTCTTTGTCTAATACTATAAAATGTTTCCCACATTTGGATTCATACATGAACCTTATTCATCTGCTCAAAAATATTCATAGGAGAGTTTTCAACCTTGTCATGTACTTTAGGAGCTATAGCACTACCATTACTTTGTGTCACTTAATGCATATGAGGAGGCATAAAAGGAGCTTTATCATTCTATAATTTCTTATTTACCTAAGCCAAATGGACTGTATTTGATACACCTACTCCTTGAGGTGCTTAATATTTCGTGTTTGTACCACCACTTGTCCCTTGTAGTTCTTTAACCACTCTCTTTTTTTACCTTATGTTTGTAGCTATATAGTTTGATCTTACGTTCAAGTTGCTTTGGTAGTTGACTGCACAAGTATTATTGATAGTAGTTTATCAAGATAGCATTGGATTTAGTGTCTCCTCTATTTTTCTCTCCTCCACTAGGTATCTCTTCTTGAGTCATGGAAGGCATTGCTCCCCATTAAGCCATATAGGCTTGATTGAGTGTCTCATTTACATAAGTGGAAGAGTCATGAGGTTTATCCCATGAATATTGTTCTCCATTATCTTGTACAATATTGTTTTGGATAGGTACAAGTGATTTTGAAGTAAAAGGAGCATTCTAATTTTGACCATTGTATTGTTTCACTTGAGTTAGTTTCCCTTGTCTTTGATAGTGACCTTGAGATTTTTTATTTAAGAGGTTTATAAGATTGATAAAATTTAAAATAATCTTTATTTTAACTCTATTGATAATATTATTGCTTCCTCTTAAGATTTTGATTCTCTTCTCCAGAAGCCTTGATCAGATATCCCTCTTTTGACTTGCTTGGTTGATTAGAGGTAGCTTGCTTATACTTAGGTATGGGGATAGGAGAAATAGTGTACCTAAGATTTTTCACATATAGAAACAAAGGTTTTGAAGGTTTAGGATCTATTTTCCTAGCTTACATAATGCAATTATTAGTTGTTGTAGTAGTTACTTAGGCATTAGGAAAAGTATCACCTCCCATGGATTGAATCATCATAGATATGTCAATATTGAATTATTTGAGGTAATAAATAAAATCATGATGTGTAGTAGGCCTTACCAAGATTGGGATTCTATCCAATTATTTCTGGAATATTTTGTTAAAGTATGGTATGGCCTCTTGAGGTAATCTTTGTATGGTAGTCAGTTGATTGGGTAAGGACAAATGATTAGATTTGCCTAAAATATCCTTCTCAAAGAGTTTCTTAATTCATACCATGTAGTGATAGAGTTGAGAGCCAAATTACCATACCAATAAAGGGTTTTCCACTCAAAATAAATACCCAAGAACATGATGGTAATAGTCTCTTTAGTGACATTATGTATGTTGAAAAAGTTGTCAATGTTTCTTATGTGTTCAATAGGAGTAGTGGTAGTTTCTCTTCTATATGAAGGCACAATTTTGAGGGCTAACATAGGAATGTCATAATAGTGAGCAAGTGATAAAGGACTATGAACATTGAAGGAAACAAAGGTTAGGTTCCTTGGGGATACCATCTTGAAAATTAGACCCAAGAAATGACTCCTAATATGTATGTGAGAAATAAAAGTTTTCTTTGAATATGGATGGGTGTTAGAAAACTCTTTGTTCTAACTGAATAATAAGTCATATATAAAAATTCAAATGGAATGTGTTTATTAGAATATATTTTCCTTACCTTAGGCATGAAATTGAAGTACTAGTATGCAACCACGAGCTAATGATTGCTGGAATCACTAGATACTGCATGAAGGAATCTTTATAACTTCAAATTTGTCAAGATCAACATCCATCCTTGACAACTTCTTGAAACATGAGGTCCACTAACTGAGCCAAAATTGTTATCCACCAAATTTTCACCCTAAGGAGGGATACTCCAGCGTCACAATTTTTTTTTAATTACATTGAAACAACTCATATTTTATGGGTGATAATTCTTAAAGGTGAGTCTTTAGATTCAAGGGGTAGTTCCCTTGCACAACACCTATGACTCATCAATAATCTTCTTGATTTGAAGTAAAATGGAATAAATGATATTAAAAACTAATATGATAGAGGTTATGCACAAAAATTAATTCTAAAATCCTACTTTAACCTAAAATATGAAATACAATTTATAAAATTGATCTTAAAATCCAAGGTTCTCCTAATAAAAGTGTTTCAACATGAAGATACAATGTAATGTATTTCTCAAGGTAGATGAGTAGCATTTCTTATCATAGACATTAGTATTCTTATTCACACTTAAAGACATAAAAAAAAAACCCATTTAAACATCATGAGACCTTCTAGAATTCATATTATTTACAAAAATCATGAAATAGTGAGATGGATACAAGGAGATATAACTACCACTTGCCATCCAAAATAGACTACATCATAGACTTATGCAAGAATTTGAGAAAATAAACTAGGTTAAAAAATATATTCAAAGGAAAAATTAGTAGTTAATTTAGTAGGTATTTTACATACCAAATTTGTATGTCATATAATGCCAAAATAGGAAGCTTATATAGAGAAATGAGGAAGACAGAGAGAGATGAGCATAGATGAGGGAGATTTCCAAGTGTCTGCATAAGTTACAATTTAAAAAGGGACTTATAGAACTATTTCAAGATATTTCAAAGGTCATATGTCTCCCATATAAATATAATTCATCATCCAAGTGATGTAGGAGTTAGATTACTTTCTTTACACCTTGGCCACCTTGTTCAAAACTACCCTTCTTTACATCTGTTATCACTCTAGAGTGCACCCTGTTTGAAGATGTGAAAATTAAATATTCTCTCCAAGTGATACAATTGGATCTTATTAGAGTTTGGGTGACTCTAAAGTGATAATAACATCTAGAGAGGGATGGTTCCTTTAAGATTTATCTCTAAAACTAATCTACTTTTTTGATTTTTTGGGATGAAAAGAGAGAAGAAAACTAAAATGGGAAAACTATTTGGGTTGATGCACCAAAATGATTGGTATTATTTGAAATATTTTTGAAAATAAGTAAGACACACATATGAATATGAAATAAAACTCTACATTCAACCTTAAACATCAGTGTTTCAAAATAAGGCCTGAAAGAAGTTTGTAAAGCAAATTCAAATCTTAGCTCTTTTAATGACCTATAGAGGATGAGATTTTCATAGTAGGTGTGGAAAGGACCTATAAAAATGGAAAGCATATGCCAATTTTATGCTGGTACTTATTAAAATTACATTCTATTCTGATCCAAAAGCATATGCAAAAAACTCTTCTTTATTTGATAAAAATGGTGTCAATTCCAATTTCTCTCTGCCTTCAGGAATTAATGAAAAATGGCTTGAAAAAGCCAATATATATGTCTAAAACCTAACTTAAACCCAAAGTAGCATGAAAAAGAGAATTATTAGTCTTATTTGAGTTAAATTAATACTAAAATCCTTTTACAATATTAATGAAAGGCTTTAAAATCTTCCAAGTCTTAAAAAAATGCATGTTCTTCATTTTTGGCATAGAATTGAGAAGTTGTGGGCCCATGTTGACTTATAAACCTTAATTACATGAAAATAAAAAAATAATTTGGAATATAAATCCATATTTAAAGTTATTTTAAGCTATTTTATGTCCTTATCTTTCATGAAAAGCATGGGAGATGCATGAAACTAGTCAAACTAGTCAATCGAAGAGATGTGGACTCAAAGACTAGTCAACTTCCACTTGAACTCAACTTACATGAATTGAAACTTATGGATTGACATGAGAATGATATATTCACTTAAAAAATATAAATATCATGTTTTAACCCCAAAATTAATTCATTTTATATATTTTTAATTGCATTCTTCAAGTTGACCATTTGACCAATTAGGCCTATTCTAATAAATAGGCTCAAAAGCTAATCTATGCATTTAAACTCCATTAAACTTTTAAAAAGATGCCAAAAACCCCATATATATATATATATATATATATATATATATATATATATATATATATATATATATATATATATATATATATATATATATACCTTTAAAAACTTTCCTCATCACTAGATATTTAATTTTGATGAGAAAACACTCTCCATTCAGTCAATAGGGTTGACTGGGCCTATTTTACTCTATTTTCCTACAGATTGGCCATTTTGATCAAGCTAGTTGGGACACTACCAAGATTATTTATGACCAAATTAAGATTTTAAGATAAATAAAAAGTCTTAGGCTTTGAGCTTTATTGACTATACTTCATTTAACTATCTTATACTTCATTTTACATGTTTTTCCTATAAAAAACATGATTTATGCCCTCATCTGTACAACTCCATGTATAAAATTGAAATTTATAGAATAATTTATAAGTTTAATTAATGTTTTAAAAGTTTTTAGGTTGATCCATGGTGATTTGATAGCAATAAAATACACTTTTTTCAAAACTAGTTTTTTGAGAGTTTAGGATGGCTTTAAAGTTGAATCTTTAAAATAATGATTCATGAAGTAAAAAAAATTAAAATACCAAAATATTTTATTTTATTTTTATCACATTTACCCTTATAAAATACATAAAAATATTGGGATACCATTTGAAAGATATGAAAAGTTACTATATGAATGAAATTTGCTTGTGGGGAATTGACTGTATTCTAGGCTAATTACACTCTTAGTGATTATTCATAAATAAAAACACATAAAATAGTCTAAATTATTCAATAATTATAATTAAATAGTGGTCCTCAAATCATACTAAGAGCGTTTGGCCAAAATCCACATGTGGTGAAAGATATGAGCATCTAAATATGAGGCTTGGAAGGGTGCCTAAAACTGTAAAAAATGAAAAATTCACCAAAATAAAAATAACTTTTCACCTACTTCCCAATGCCTAAAAAATCATCGTGGCTTCTTTACCATGCTATTAAAACACTTGAAAATAGATTTTTCTTGAAAAGTCAAAAAAACCCCTTTTTGGCCTAAATGCCTATTTGCTTGCAAAAGCCTGTATAAGCATGGTTTGATTCAAATTTAGAGTTTTAATAATATTTAAAGGTCTTAATATGATTGTAAAACATCATCCCATACTTTTAAAACTTTTACCTAGACTTAGAAACCTCTATGGCTCTCCAAAATGATACCTGCTCCAATGGTGATCTCCAATAAACATGCTGAGGAATGTTACAAAAATAAGTATCTCCACTCATCCAATGGAAATAATTTTTTTTAAGGTTAATAAAGTCATCATTACCCTTTTTATAAAATTTTAGGTTTTGAAACCACCTGTAGCTCCCAAAAATTTCAACTTTCTCTCAAAATTGACCCCTGTGCATGGATTGTCTACATATTTGAACTTGACAATGCTATTTTAAAATTAAAATGACCCATTTAAAACAAATTTTTGACATTTTTACCAAAAATTAGTGATTTTATGCCAAAATTACTCAATTCTACCAAGTGTAAAGGGTTAATGACTAGTTTTATGAAAGTTTCATATGATAAGGGTAGTAATTTGACCTTTACAGATCAAATTAATAACAATTTTAGTGACTTTGAGGGTTTGACCATCCTGATAGTTAAATAACTTAGAAACTATGGTAAAATTGACTTGGATAAACATTGATTTTTGGAACATCTTTTGTGGATAAAGACATAACAAGATAATTAACACAAACAATAACAAACACGTGCATGTATGCACTTAAAGGAATGGACAACAACTTGGAAAGGGAAAAAAAACACTAAAATCATGTGAAAATGTGAAATTAGAGGAAATACACAATAGGAAGTCTATTATGTACAAAATAACCCCTACATTTTATTCCTCCTAGATCAAAAGAAAATTTTTACAATTCACTTCCGTGACAAGATGGATAATGATACATCACATGTTCCCTTGCAAGTTTGGTGACTGAAAAATCAAGTATATTCTTTGCCAACTCCTTTGGCATGTTCATATTTGGAATTGTAGGAGCAAAGTAACCTCCAATGTAGACATACGCACTTAGTGGTTCTTCTAATTTATCAAGCTTCATTTCTTCACAGTCTGATTGATTAGGCTAAACACAAAATATACTTGTAATACATTTTGGAAGCATATCTATGTCTTTAGGCTCATCAAAAAGATATCTAATTTTGAATATCTAAAACAATTCCCTATCAACAATGAACTCTTGAGGTGGAAAAATTGAAGGGATACCCACTCCTTTCTCTTGGTTTGGCTTGACAAAGCTACTCTCTTTGGCTGTAACCAGATCATAATACCCTTGGAAAAGAGCATATCCTACTCCCAAAACTTCAAAAAAGTCCTCCAATGAGTTTTTTGGCTGATTGGTAATCTCAGGCTACTCCAAAAATTGATTGATTTGATCAGCTATTACATCAATTTATTCATTCTCTTCTTAATATGGTAGATCTACTTCCTCAAATTCTTCATGAACACTTGGATCCTCCTCAAAAAATTCTTATCAAAGATAATTTTAATTTGAAATCTCCTATTCTATTTCCCACATGACATACTCCTCTTCTTTCTTCTACATGTTTGTCTAGATGGATTTCCAAGATGGAAATGAGTTAGATTCTTGAGGAGGGAGGAATAGTAGATGAGTAGCTTTAGATTGGCTTGATTGCATGATTTGATTCCAAGATGGGAGAGATATAGGATCTCTTTTGACCTTTTGATTATGGCTCTCCTCCTCTTTCCTTGTCTTCAATTCCAACTCTCTGATATGCTTTTCAATATTCTCTTATAATATCTTTTATTTAAAGTGGTTAGTGATCTCAATAGTAGGCTATCCCATAACAATCTATTTCTATCTTTGATAGTTCTCTTGGATAGATATCCAAGAAGGGAAGGTCTAAGAAATACATGAAGAATTTGGTAAACTCAAAAGGGCTCTTGGAATGCCCTATTGAGGAGGAATGGATGGCATATAAGAAGGTTATGGTTGAACCTATTGTTCTTTGAGGCCTTTTAGTTTATCCTCAATGCTTTGAATGTAACCACCTACATCCATCATCTCACTAGTAATATTGCCCCAATTTATCCTCTTAATAGGTGTCCATTTCTCTTTTATTTACTACAATGACTCACACAATGAATCAGGGGATTATGACTATCTTGGCCATAATAAATCTATGAGTACAACTCTAATGCATGCTTGTTAAGGCTCACTAAAGTTTGTTTAAGTACTGGTATGGATTGTATAACTACAAAAATAACCATGATTAAGTTGGCTAGATGGGTAGGATGGATCATGATAGGGTTGGTAAGGGGCAACATTATGATGGAATGGCTATTCATAGGGAGGATCTGGGTAGTACTCTTGCATATATTCCTGATATAGTTCCTTAAACTCTTGGTGAGGATCATAATGTGTTTGGTCATAATGATCATAGTGAGGATTATATGAATTATACTAAAATAAGTAATTTGAGACCATTAGTAAACCAAGTTCTAAAAGTACTCAATATGTGAAATGATACCTGATCCTCTGAATAACACCAAAGGCTAGTGTGTAGAATGAGATTCCCATCGAGCATGCCAAAAAATGTTATCACTCTAGAGTGTACCCTATTTGAAGATGTGAAAATCACACCTTCTCTCTAGCTAATACAATTAGATATTCTTAGAGTGTGGGTGAATATAAAGTGAGAAGAACCTCTAGAGAGTGTTGGTTCCTTTAAGATTTATCTCTAGCATTAATCTATTTTTTTTTATTTTTTGGGATGAAAAGAGAGAAGAAAACTGAAATGGGAAATCCTATTTAATGAGATGATGCACCTAAATGATTGGTATTCTTTGAAAGCTTTATAAAACTGAGTAAGACACACATATGAATCTAAAATAAAAAAAATCATTTAACCTGAACATCAACATTTCAAAAGAAGCCCTGAAAGAAGTTTTCAAAGCAAATTCAAATCCTAGCTCTTCCAATAACCTACAAAGGATGAGATTTTCACAATAGGTGTGGAAAGGACCTGTAAAAAGGGAAAGTAGATTCCACTTTTATGCTAGTACACAATCAAATTAAACTATATTCTTATCCAAAACTATATTCAAAAAAATCTTCTTTATTTGATAAAAATGGTGTCAATTCCAATTTCTCTCTACCTTCAAGAATTAATGAAAAATTGCTTGAAAAAACTAATATATATGTCTAAAACCTAAATTAAAGAAAAGTGGCATGTAAAATATAAGGATTAGTCTTATTTAAGTTAAATTAAGACTAAAATCCTTTTGCAATATTAATTAAAGGCTTTAAAATCTTCTAAGTTTTCAAAAAATGCATGTTCTTCATTTTTGCCTTAGAATTGAGAAGTGGTGGGCCCATGTTGACTTCCCAACCTTCCTTGCATGAAAATCACAAAATAATTTGTATTACAATTTAATATTTAAAGTTATTTAATGTATCTATCTTACATGAAAAGCATGGGAGATACATAAAACTAGTCAAACTAGTCAACTTCCACTTGAACTCAACTTGCATGAATTTGAACTTATGGATTGAATTGAGAATGATATATTAACTTAAAAAATATATATTTCATGTGATAACTCCAAAATTAGTTCATTTGATAGATTTTTAATGTCATTCTTCAAGTTGACCATTTGACCAACTAGGCCTATTAGAATCTGTGCATTTGAAATCCATTAAACCTACAACAAGATTACATGAAACCTGATATATACTATATATATATATATAATATATATATATATATATATATAATATATATATATATATATACATATGTATATATATATACATATACATATATATATATACATATACATACATATATATATATATACATATATATATATATATACATATATATATATATACATATACATATATATATATATATATATATATATATATATATGTATATGTATATATATATATATATATATATATATATATATATATATATATATATATATATATATATATATATATAACAACTTTATTCATCACAAGATATTTTATTTTGATGAGAAAACACTCACCATTTAGTCAATAGGGTTGACTAGGCCTATTTTGCTCCATTTTCCTGCAGATTGACTATTTTGATCAAGATATTTGGGAAACTTTTAGGATTATTTATGACCAAATTAATATTTTAGGATGAAAAAAATTCCTATTATTTGAGCTCCATTGATTATATTTGATTTAACTATTATGTACTTCATTTTACATGCTTTTTCCCATTAAAATCATGATTTATGCCCTCATCCATATAGAACCATGCATAAAATTTACATTTATGGAATAATTTATAAGTTTATCTTATGTTTTAAAATGTTTTAGGTTGATCCATGATGATTTTATAGCAATAAAATCCTCTTTTTTCAAAACTAGTTTTTTGAGGGTTTAAGAGAGCTTTGAAGCTAAATCTTCAAAATGATGATTCATGAAGTAAATACATAAAAATAACAAAATATTTACATTTATTTTTATAAAATTCAACGCTATGATATCCTTAAAAATATTCGGATCTCATGCAAAAGATATTAAAAGTTGCTATGTGAATGAAATTTTCTTGTGGGGAATTGACTGCACTCTAAGCTACCTATGCTCTTAGAGATTATTCATAAATAAAAACCTATAAAATGGTCTAAATTATTTATTTATTCCAATTAAATATGTTTCCTAAAAACATACTAAGATAATTTGGCCAAACTCCACACATGGTGAAATATATGAGCATTTGAACAGGAGGCTTGGAATGGTGCATAGAACTCCAAAAAATGAAAAATTCATCAAAGTAAAATTAAATATTAATCTAGTTATAAATTTATTAAAAAATAATCATGTGGTGTGCAACATTGTATTAAAACACTTTGAAAGCACATTTTGCTTGAAAATTCAAAAAACCCTTTTTTGGCCTATATGCCTATTTGCTTGCAAAAACCTGTATAAGCATGGTTTGCTTAAAATTTATAGTTTTAACAGTATTTCAAGGTCTGATTATGATGCAATAATATCATCCCATACTTTTAAAACTTTTACCTAGACTTATAAACCTTTGTGTCACTCCAAAACAATGTCTGCTCTAATGGTGATCTCCAACGGGCATGTTGAGGACTGTTACAAAATAGAGAGTATCTCCACCTATCCAATGTCCATGAAACATTTTTAGAAGTTTAATCAAGTCATGATGACTCTATGTAAAAAATTTGAGATCCTGAAACCATATTTAGCTCCCAAAAAGTTTAACTTTCTCTCAACATTGACCCCTATGCATGGATTGTCTACATATTTGAACTTGACAATGCTATTTTGAAATGAAAATGACCCATTTACAATACATTTTTGAAATTTAAAAACCAAAATTAGTGATTTTATGCCAAAATTCCTTGGTTTGACCAATTGTAAAGTGTTAATGACCATTTTTAGGAAAGTTTTGTATGATAGGGGTAGTAATTTGACCTTGATAGGTCAAATTACTAACATCATCATCAGATCACCATGATTGTCTTCAGGCCTTCTCATTTGACACCTTTCTTATGCTTATAAAATAGCTTTTTTTGACACTTTAGTGGAAATCATCATCCTTCTCTTTAGGTGTTTTGAAACCCCTTCATCTTCTATGCATAGCCTTATCCAAATGGCTCAAAACTTGACTTCAACTTCATCAAGGCACTCTTTCTCCATGAATTATATATATATATATATATATATATATATATATATATATATATATATATATATATATATATATATATATATAATTTACCTCTTTTTTCATTGTATGACATAAACATTTGGTATAGAAAAGTCTTTCTAAATTGACTACTAATTTTACCTTTGAATAAATATTTCGATTTGGTTTAGTTTCTTAAATTCTTGCATAAGTGTGTCAAGTAGTCTCTTTTTGATGGCAAGTGATAATTATCTCTCCCTGTATCCAACTCACTCTTTCACGATTTTTGTAATTAATCTACATTATAACAAGTTTCATGATGTTTACATTATTGTATTATGTGTCTTTAATTGTGAAGAAGACTACTAGTGTCTATGATAAAACCTACTACTCATCTACCTTTATAAATACATTGCATTCTACTTTCATGTTAAAACACTTTTGTTAGGAGAAACTTGGGTTTTGAGATCAGTTTTGAAAATTTTCTTTCATAGTGTAGGTTCAAATAGGATTGTGGATTTCATTTTGGTGAATCACCTCTATTATATTAGTGTTAAATCTCATTCTATCCCTTTTCCATCAAAGTAAGTAGATTAGTGGTTATTTGTAGGTGTTGTTTAAGGGAGCTAGCCCTTCAATATAGAGACTTACCTTTAATAATTTTCACCCATAACATATGAGGTGTTTCAATGTTATTAAAAATTGAAAAAGTTTGGATTAGCCCTCCTTAGGGTGAAAATTTGTTTGATAATAGTGACTTATCAAATATCGAACCTAAAATGCCAAGAGTTGCAAGATCTTGTCCAAACTATAAATATTTTACAAAATAAGGTTAAAAATATTGAAAAAAATTATGTTATTGATTTGAAAGAGGTGTTTCATAATGCTCTTACACTAAATATATATTTACACCCATTACCAAATAGTTTTGTTTCACCTAATTCGTATTTTATTATGGCAAGGGTGATCCTAAATAACATCATTGATATTTTTATGCAACATTCCTTGATTATGCTTCCAATGATAAAATTTTGACTAAATTATATCCAAAAAGATTAGAAGACCATGGTTTAACGTGGTTCTCTTATTTACCAACTCAATAAATGAATGCTTTTAAACCCCTTGAGGATCAGTTTTTGGCACACTTCTCTACTAAAATAATTGAAAATGTTTCTTATACCTAGATTACAAAGATCAAATAAATAACCAATGAACCTATCAATAAATATGTCTTAAGGTATAAAATAATGTTAGATAAAATAACCAATCTAATGGTAGATAAAGAGCTTCAAGACATTTTCAAGAAAAGTTTGCTTGATCCTTTACATGAGTCCATTATGTCCAAAAAGTTCAAATATTTTGATGACTTATGCCACATTATTCATGATTATGAAGTGAAAATTTTGTCATTGAAAAAATTTAAATATGTAGAAAATAGACCAACTACATCTACAGATATTACCAAGTTTACCATCAAACCAAGTTATAAGGTCAAACCTCCTAAGCCTAAAAAATAAATAACCACCAAATTTAATGTGGTGTCTCAACAACCTAATCATCATGTCTTATTTAATAACCATGAAGATAATTTACATGATTACATGAGTTTCCTACTTCATTACTACAATGGCTTGTAAAGTCTCATGTTATATCTCTCCCTCATCCTATAGATGTTGATATGAGTAGACCTCTACCCAAAAGGTATAATGAAAATTCTTATTATGACTATAACCAAGGCCTTAAAAATTATAAAAATAAATGATTTATCTTTAAGAATAATATCCAATACCCCATCTATGACCAAAATATTAAATTTCATGATCCTCTAACAAAATCAAGTTCATAACCTGCTGACTGCTAGAATCAAATTATATTTAACAATAATTTGAAAGATCATTTAACAAAGGATCTAGAAGTGAAAATGACATATAATTCACACCTTCCTCCATCTCATCATGAGAACCCATTGGATTTTATTATTATTATTTGTTATTTATGAACTTCTTTGAGTTTATTTCCTTGTTATCATCTTGTTTGTTTGACAATTTAAATATGTTCTATTTTTTTATAGCTCCTATGCTTTATTCCTAGTTAACATTGTAATATGTCATTATTTTTTGTATTTTGACATTTGAATATGTTTTTTTATTTATTTTTGGACATTTGACTAAGTCATGTTCATTCAATTATGTGTCATTTGAACATTCCCATTATTTGTCGTCTCCTTAGACCTTTGTCTCTTGATATTATTTTTGAGTGCTCTTATGTGTGTGTTTAATTTATTGTTGATCTTGTATTTTTAATATAGATATTGATATGATATACATCATGCATATTAGTACTTGGTGTGATCACACTCTTCATTCTTCAGTTATTTATCTACATAGATATGTTCCTTCTATATGTTACATGGTAAAAGTTTAGATGGTTATATTATAATTTTGAGGTAAGGTAACTACTAGTTGTTACTTCCCCTCACCTCAAAATGGATTTATATTATTATGGGCATGTCATGTCGGCATGATTTCCACATTAATTCAAAGATTTAAATTATAGTGGGGGCATGTCTTGTAAACATGCTCTCCACACTTATTTAGTATTGAGTATACCTAGATTAAAGTGGGGGCATATTTTGGAAACATATCCTCCACATTAGCACTTACACTAATTGTCATACTCAGATTGTAGTAGGGGTATGTTTTGAAAACATGTTCCCCACACTCCCACTAGTTCTCAAATCCATATTATAATGGGGTAATGTTTTGGAAAGATATTATCCACACTTATATCATTTTAATATATTTTCCATATATAGTGGGGGCACATTTTGGAAAAATGTTATCCATACTTACATAGTTTTTGAAAGAGTTATCAAAACTCTTCAGCCAATATCTCTCCAATGACTCATTACCATAGCCATTAATGCTTCGGCATATACTTAGAATAAACTAATTGAAAATAAAATCAATTTTTATACACACAATGAGATATGCAAAGGATATGTAAAATATTACGAAATCATAATGAAGCATGTATATTACAATGAATATCACTTGCTTATATGGGCAAGGTAAAATAATATGAAAATTAAACTAGTCAATGTGGGACTAAATCCCACAAAAGACAAAACTAGGTAAACACAAATACCTGGAGCCTAACAAGCATAAGTAAGATACTCCAACCCACCCACCCTCGCCCCCCCCAGGATTTAGTGTGAATTCACATGTCCCTATAGATTCTAATCCATCATACTAGATTACATGGATGTCAAGTTTTTGTAACCACCAAATAAAAGTAAGAATGGTGCTAAATATGAGGATCACTAAATATGAACACTATGCTTTAAATTAATAGGTATAATGATGAACTTAAGGAAAGATAGTTTCAATACCCTCCAACATGATAGTGATAAGTGATTATAAAATACTAGTCTGGCTACCACACTAGTGTCAATGGTGGGGATACCACATTTTTTTCACTATAAGATTCATCAAGAAGGCCATCGATTCATGTAATAATCCTTCTATGGGTTTTAACAAATAAATTTCCTAAATAAGATACACATGTATAAAGGAGAAATCCATAAAACACTTAAAAGTGCAAAATATGTATAACTCCCACTAAGTGAGCAAAAGGAAAGAAAATTTGTAAAATTTGTAGGAAAAACTCTGCCCCCCCCAAATAGAGAAAAAAAGAAGAGAGAGCTAAAAAATCCCCCCAAAGATGATGATGAAGTAATTTTCAATCCAATTAATCATAAGTCATGAAATAATTCAATCTACATGAGTTATCCAAATCCACTAATTGATCATAAAAATAATTGACATTGGGCTTCACCCGAATAGCTTCAATTAAGAAGACTGTTAGTGGTGATGAAAGTAAAAAATATTATTTCATGTGAAAGGAATTCTCAACACTAAGAAGTATAATGTACATCACACCCCCCATACTACTAAATGGATTGAGTGGGGAAATAAAGGTATACATGAGTGGTTTAAATCCACTACTCAAATACTGAATAAGCTAACACTATATATACTAGAATAACTCTAAACAAGGAGAGTATCAACTATAAAAAAAAGGTGATAAAAATATGTAAAATTCTCTAAAGATGATGATCTATGGTGGTGATGTAAAAGACACGCAACTAACAAAGTGAAAAGGTGCCCCAAATAGAGCTCACAAATGCATGAAGGTGGACAAGGCTAAATCAACAACCCCCCATGGCATTTTATAAATTAGTGCAATTTAAATATAACCCATACATAAAAAACACTAGATGGAGATAAATAAGTCATTGAGATTCACCATAATAGCTCTAAATGATAAGACTATTGACTTATCAAATAATGTAGTACAACTAATGCGAAGGGACACCCCCCCAAAAAGTAGTGCTTTATATTTTAGTGTGGTTTACAATATAAAAAGGCCTAATGCATGGTAAACTAAAAAACATGAATTTTTACAAAAAATGATACTTGATTTTGAGCTAACGATAAAAATTTAGTAAAAAATTATGTTCCCATCAACAAGGCCTATTTAATAAAAATTTGAACTAAAGATTTAAAAAAAGTACTAAGGTTAAGGTGAACCTAGCCCTCCAAGCACTCGTTAGAATCAAAACGAAACTAGGAATCTCCTCAAATTAACAAAAGCAAAAAAAATCATGTTGGTATTATGATTGTCATTTATGTCCAAAGGGATATTGTTGGCATTATAGATTTCATTGATGTCAGAGGATCATACAATATTGATAGAGAGAAGAGCATGTTTTATAATTGCATAGTATATCTTGTAATATTGATATATAAAGTTGTCATGATTTTATAAATACTATTTATAGACCATTTATAGATAAATTGATAGAATATCTAGGATGCATTTTTAATGTACTTCTCATATGTATGGTTTACAGGTTTAGATGAAGAGAAATGAGCCTAGAAATGATTTATTTTATCTCTCAACCATAACTAGGGTTTTCTAGTAAAACCCTATGGGTTTTAGTCATGGAATTTATAGGTATTTCTATTTTTATGTTGACTAGATATGGGTGAAAAATAGTCACTTAAGTTATAATTTAAGCCCTCCTCATCATTGTGTAATTGACCCCTTCGACCTAGCAATTACTAGCTTAGATAAGTGTTTAAAGACTTTAATATTTCCTAAGTCCTTGATTTAATATTTGTCCAAGATTTATCAATGGTTATCACTTAATTTCATGATGTATATCCAATGATGTGTAATAAATTCAAGATGCCAAAGTTACTTGAGAGTGAACACACTACTAACATGTGTCACATTTATGTGAGCTTATCAGACAAAGATCCAATGAACATATTAATTTGTTAGAATATCTAATAGTGAGCATGTGATCATAAAATTTAGATCAATGGAACACATGGAGTCAAAGAGGTCAAAGTGTCTGATGTATAACAAGTTAAATACTAAGATACTTTGAGGAGATCAATGGTATATATGTGTTTCAAAGTATCAAGAAGTAGTGAAATGAAATCAAGTGCTTGATGTTTAATAATAAACATAGGTAAGGTATATGCTACTTTTAAATATCTAATGGAAGGTAGGATCTTAGATCAAAGATCAATGGATGAATTTTTAAGTTGAAATGTTAAAGTTTGAAAGCTCTTAAAGATATAATGAAGTGCATGAGCCTATTAAAGTTTAATTTAATGGTTGTATTTTAAGTTGAGTTAATTGAATGATGATCACTGGATCATGACATGACATTTAGGATAAATGGTTAGTATTTAAAGATTTGTTCATCTCAATGGTCAAGGGATGGAACATATAGGTAAGATGTATTATACGACATAAAGAACAAAGTAGATCATTGTGATAGATCAAAATTGTGTAATAGGGCATGTGCATCAAAAATAGATCCTAATATATGCTAAATATATTAAAAGATAGATAATTATGGTGGTGGTGTATGTGTTAATGACCCAGTGTGAACATAGAAGATCTAAGACCTAGATCTAATGCATATATATATATATATATATATATATATATATATATATATATATATATATATATATATATATGTCATCTTGGATACACACTAAGTGTGGAATAGAGTGTAATTAATTTAAATTGAGGGGTAGAGAGGTAGAGAGGAAGAGAGAAGGAATGCAAAGTATAAGTATTTATAGAACAAGTCTGTAACATATAACTAGATTTATTTTTAAATCAATTTTTTAATATGGAGTTGTAGCTCTATAAAAGATCTAATTGGTAGGTGCCATCAAAAAAATTGAGTTGGTGCTTAGTTAGGGAGTAGGTGGTTCCTTATATTAGGTGCTCTTAAATTAGGGGATTGGTGTCTCTTTCGAGTTGGTACCCTTAAACATTATAACCAATGAGGTTTTAATTGTGAGGTTTGATTAGAATAGTATATTCTAATACCTATTCTCACTATGGTTTTTCCCATATTGGGTTTTCCATGTACACTAAGTCTTGTGTCTATTTGTGTGTTTGTGATATCTGCATTTACTTATTAATTTTCATTAAAAGTATTAAAGGACTAATTTTATTCAATCTAATGATTCACCCCCTCTCAATAGATAGTTGTGTTCTAATAATTTGTGTCAGAGCCTTAGTTCCTTAGATTAAGCTTAATCAACTTAGGTAGATATTGGATGTTGAACATGAATGGCTAGTCAAGAAGGCTCTTCCTTAAAAAATTCACCTTTCTTTGATGGATCAAACTATGAATTTTGAAGCATTAAAATGGAAGAATATTTATCTTAATTAAGGTTTGATGTATGTATGTATATTTTAAATGGATATAAAATTCCTACTACAACTTCTACTGATCAGGCTACCAAGAAAGCATATGAAAGCAATGCCAAGGCAAAGAATTATATCCTTTATGGTTTTCTAACTCATATTTTGTTAAAGTAATGCATTTTAAAAATTCACATGATGTCTATAAAAAGTTAAAGAGAATATATGAAGGTGATGATAAGGTAAAGTAGTCCATTCTAAAAACATATATAGGCAAGTTTGAAAGTCTTAAAATTAATGAAGAAGAGAAAATTGTAGGCTACCTCCTCATACTAGATGAAATAGTCAATGCAATCAGAGGCATTAGAGAAGAGATGAAAGATTTGGTCATTTTCAAAAAGGTCCTAAGATCTCTACCATCTAGGTATGATTCTAAAATATTTACAATAGAGTAAGAAAGAGATATAGATAAGCTCATTATAGATGAGTTGCATAGAACCTTCACAACCTATGAGATGAGAATGGGATAAGAAGACACTTTCAAGAGAGAAGGTGCATTCAAATCATCCAAACAAGTAAAAACATAAGCACTTACATCTGGATCTAAGGAGATTGATAAAGAAGAAGCCAACTTTGTTAGAAAATTAAGAAGAGGTTATGGAAAATATAAAGGCAAGTTACCTTTTAAATACTTTAACTATGGTAAGGTAGGAAATTTTGATGCTAAATGCCCATATAATAAAAAGGATAATTCTAACTAAGAAGAGGCTATTAAATAGACGAAACCTCACTACTCTAAGAAGAACTTCTTTAAAAATAAGAAGGGCCTGTATACTAGAGAAGATAGTGATTAATTAAATGTTAGTAATAGCTTAGATGATGACCATGATTGTGCCTTTGTGGTTGAGGGAAATGAACTCCTACTCATGAAATTATAATGAACTTATGTGGATCAAGAAAAAGAAGAAGTTGAAGACTCAAATGAAGAATAAGAAGGAGAAGTGGATCTAGAGGGTGAAATCATTAATGTTATATATGAAATTGAAAATCTAAGAAAAGATAACTCAAAGAAGAAGAAGCAGACACAAAAAGAGATTGAAAAATTATCAAAAGGTCTTGAAAAATCTGATCAAATTCTAGCTATCCTAAAGACACAAGTTGAAGAAGCTAATATAAAATAATATGTAGTCAAGTTTTAACTACAGTTTAAATCTGATGAATGCATGAATTTATAAACATGAAAAGTAGTTTTGAGAAAATAACTTGAAACAAATAAAGAACAAATAGACAAAGGTTTGAAGCTGAAAGGTGGCTTATAAATTCTTGATGAATTAATCAACTCTCAAAAGCCATCAAAAGAGAAATCATATCTTGGTTTTGAAAATGGGAAAAGTCTCATAACCAGTACATATGCAAACTTATATGACAAATCAAAAGAATAAGGAGAATCAAGAATAAAGAATGAAAAATCTTGCAAGAATGCCTCCAGAGATACAAAGATAAACACAAGCACTGTTGATGTGAAGAAAGTTGCAGGAGAAAAAATAATGAAGAAAGGAAGAAGAATAATGAGTCAATATCTACAAACTCAAGGAAGATTCAAAACACAAAGGTGGATGATGCAAATGGTTACATAAGGGTGAGATACTTGAAAAATATAGAGTTAAGAAGACCTCCTCATCTTGCACAAATAAATGTTGTGACCAGGTATTCCTCATTTTTCTATGGTTATTATTATACCTATAATCAATTTGGTCATAGGGATAGTAAATATAAGGTAATACCTAAAAGGATAACAAATATTGTAATAAAAAATTCATTTTTCCCCTTGTTAGATACAAATGTAATATTCTATAATTGTAATAATTTTGGTCACATAGCTAAATAATGTAGAGCAATCTTTATAAGACCAAAGATAAAAATTAAAAAGAAAGGCATGCATCTTAGTGTGATAAAAGGTTCACAAGTCTCTAAAAAGGGAAAAATAAGATAAATAATAAACTTAAGGATGTGTGAAAATTGAAAGGTTAGAAAGTTGCACAATCTATGATTGCACAAACTATAATCCATGCCAAGGAATTGAATTTGTGTGTAATATATAGTGGTTGATCAAAACACATGACTAGTGACAAGAGAAAGTTCATCAAACTAATTAAATGTAAGGAAGTATATGTCATATTGGGAGATAATACTACAATAAACATCTATGGTAAATGAACCATGAACATAGATGGAAAATTACGTACACATGATGTCCTTTATGTTGAAGGATTGAAACATATTTTTCTTAGTGTTAACCAAATGTGTGATAATGGATACAAGGTCACATTTAATGTAAAAGGTTGTAATATAAGGATATCTAGAAGAATAGTTTTAGAATGGAAAATAATTGAAAACAATATCTATAATGTTAGTGAAGTGACTGGTAATAACTATTTGATAGGAAAGGTTGATGAGAGTTGGTTATGGCATAGAATAATGGGTCATGTCAACTTTGATCACCTAGTAAAAGTGAGCTCAAATAAGTGTGTTAGACACATGCCTATGATAACCAAACCTATAGACATTACTTTCAAAGAATGTCAGCAAGATAAGCAAATAAGGGTTAGATTTCAAAAAAAGGAGTATGTAACTATAAAGCCTTTAAAATTAGTTCATATGGATATTTGTGGTCCTAATAAGATGAGAGGATTTAAAGGACAAAGATAATTCATGTTTATAATAGATGAATACTCAAGAATGAGATGGGTAACCTTTTTAAAGGATAAGTCTTAGGCATTTGAAAGATTAAAAATCTTTAGTGTCATGGTAGAAAATGAGATTGGATGAAAATTCAAATGCTTAAGATTTGATAGAGGTTGATAATTCACCTCAAATGAGTTCATAGATTACTATGAGAATCATGGAATCAAAATTCATTACTCTATAATAAGGAATCTATATTATAATGGAGTTATTGAAAGAAAGAATAGAACAATCAAGGAGATGGCCAGAACAAAGCTAAAAGAGGTCAAATTACCTGATGGATATTGGAGAGAATTAGTAAAAATAGTTTTATATATCTTGGATAAATTTCAACAAAGGTTAAATAGTGATAAAACCCCTTATGAATTATGGTATAGAAAACATGCCTTTATTAAGTATTTTAGAGTGTTTAGAAATAAATGCTACATTAGGAGAAAATAAGATAACTTGGGAAGCTTTGAATCAATATGTGATGAGGTAATTATTTCTTGTTATTCCACCCAAAGCAAAACTTACATATGCTACAAAAAAAGGCTAATTTTTTTTGTAGAGAGTATCAATGTCAAGGTTGAAGAAGGCTTGAAACATGTTAAAACTAATTAATAAATCTACAAAGAAGAATTAGATTTTGAAGAAGTATCTAATGAAAATCCTAAGGAATTAAATAAGAAACCACCTACAAGATTTTTTCAAAAGGATCATCCTATAGATAATATCATTGGCAATAAAAATCAAGAAGTTCAGATAAGGAAAAGAGTTACAATGAACAAGGGGCAAGTAAATTTTTCTTTAATATCTAAAATTGATCCTAATAATTATGTTGAGAATTGGCTAAAATCCATGGAAGAAGAATTAAGACAAATTGAAAAGAAAAAAACTTGGGAATTAGTTCCAAGACCTCAAATAAGAATGTAATAGGTACAAAGTGGGTCTTTAGAAACAAACTTAATAAATACGGAACTTTTATAAGAAATAAGGCCATATTGGTGTGTAAAAGATATGCCCAAGTTAAAGGCATACATTTTTAGGAAACATTTGCTCTAGTTTCTAGATTGGAAGCCATAAGAATGTTTCTAACATTCTCTATTTATAAGAAATTCAAATTCTATCAAATGGATGTTAAGTCTACTTTCTTGAATGGGAACCTAGAAGAGGAAGTCTACATAGAACAACCTGAAGGTTTTTAGCTATTAGAAGAAGAAGAATATGTTTGAAGACTAAATAAAGATCTATATGGTGTAAAATAGGCACCTAGAGCATGGATTTAAATATTAGACTAATACCTATAATAAAAAGGATTTAATAAAGGTTATGTAAATATCCATCTGTACTTCAAATCAAAAAGTGTGCATATGTTAATTATTTTTGTATATATAAATGATATCATTTTTGGTGGTAGCAACAACAAAATGTGAAAAGAATTGCTACTCAAATGAAAAATGGGTTTGAGATGTCTATGCTTGGATAACTTTCTTTCTTCCTTGGTATACATATAGTACAAACCAATAAAAGGATGTTTATATCCCAAACTAAGTGTGCTAAGGAAATGGTCAAGAAGTTTTGAATGGAAGACAAGAAACCAGTAGGTACTCCCATGATAACTATATGTAAGTTAAGCAAAAAGGATGAATCCCTTGATTAAAATTAGACTTTGTATAGATCAATGATAGGTAGCATTTTATACCTAACTGCATCAAGACTTGATATCATGCAAGTAGTGTGCATGGTTTCAAGAATTCAAGTTACTCATAAAGAATCACATGTCAATATAGTGAAAGAATATTTAGATATATCAATAGTATAATTGATTATGGCCTATGGTATCCTTAAGGTGAAGATTTTACTTTGAAAACATATACAAATGATAATTGGGAAGGAATTTTGGATGATAGAATAAGCACTAGTGGTGGTGCATTTTTCCTTGGAAACAAACCTGTTTCATGGCTGAGCAAAAAGAAAGAGTCAGTTATTCTTTCTATGGCAAAAGAAAAGTATGTGGTAGTAGTAGCATGTTGCAATCAAGTCTTATGAATGAAGAAAATACTAAAATACATCAAGTTAGAATATAAATCACCTATCTCTATTCTTTGTGAAAATTCAAGTGCTATTAATATATCAAAGAATCTAGTGATGTATTCTAGAACTAAGCACATATCAATCAAGTATCACTTAGTAAGAGAAAAGGTTGTAGATCAAGAGGTCACAATGGAATATGTGTGAACAGAAGATCCAATTATATACATATTCACCAAACCTCTTCCTAATGAATAATTTGAGTATCTGAGACATAAATTGGGAGTGGAGGCTCTTATTGATCAAATTTGGCCTGCATACCAAAATGTGCCTAGTATAAGAGTCTAGAAGCCTAGTAAAATCTTGATTAAAGAGTGAACCAATGTCATGAGGAGAATACTAACCCCTAGTGGATATCATATAGGTTTTGAAAATATTTTGAAACACTTTATGTAGGCTTAAAGTGTGATCTAATTGATCTTCAAGGGACAAATCTAAAATTGCAAATGAAGGGTTTAAATAGGTTTCGTGGTGTCTAAAGCATTTAGGGACAAGATTGATAAAATATTAAAATTTCATTATGAACTTGAAATGTTAATCAAAGGATGAATTTGGTGAAGTTTAAGGACCATACCATCATCAAGACATCATGAAGAGTCATAATGGATAGCTTGCTTGTTTAATTTGAAAATATTATAAAAAAGCCTCACATGACCATCAAACCATGTAAAAAAAATGTCCTTAGTGCCAAGATCATCATCTACAAGTTTCATATCTTGATGAGTCTTCTATCTCAATATCTAACCCTTATAAGTTTAGCTTGTTGAGTCAAAGGGGCCAAGCCATACTACACGTCACATGAAAACACACTGGTCAACTTGTTTGAGCATTTTTTATCTCCACTCAAGAAGCCCTATGAGCTAAAAGATTATAGTTCCATGAAGTCCCTTATTCCAAGATGATCAAAAAGTTTCCTACCCATGTAATATTTATAACTTAAGTTATCAACATTAAAAGTGGAACCTATAGAGAAAGACGTTTGTGTGAGTGTCAAGTTTGAGCTCCATAAATTAGCCATTTGGGTTCAAGAACCCTTATTGAGTTTAAAGTTGATCAAGATCTAATAGTCTGCATGAGATCATATACTAACAACATAAATCTAATGATTCAGACTAAGGTCAAACAAGTCAAAATGTCCCTAGGTTAAATCCCTTAAAAGGATATAGGTTGAGAAAGATCTAATGGTGTGGATTCATTGAGCAGAGATATAACAGTGCACTTTCATTGACAAGAAGGTGGACCCAATTTAAATCAATATTTTGTGTTGATTCATACATATAATCTAATGGTGCATGGGGATTGATAAGAAAGTGGGCCCAATGAGATCAAAGGCTCATGTTGCTTTGTAAATTTTTATCCTATGGTGTTTTCTCAAATCAACATGTTAATAGGCATCTTCATGGAAGGAAATCAATGGAACATGTTCATTTATGCAATTTGATCTTACAGTGCATAAGAGGTCAAAAAGTTAATATCTGATAATAGAATTATGTGGGACCAATAAAAATAAATATAGTTGGACATAATGTAAATGGTCCAAGTTGGAAATTGAAAACTAGTGAACAAAGAGAAAATCCAAAGAGTTTCCATTGAAGGTTGCTGAGCCAATTTTCAACCTAGATGAGAAAAAATTTAAGTGACCAAGTTTCCAATAGAACTAGATCAAACAATAGATTCAATCATGTAATTAAGATGGTTAAGGATAAGGCTTCATCACCATTAAAGTTAAATAAGACATTTGGTCGATAATTTTGAACCCATCGACCATGTCCTAGGGTCATTCCATTAACATGATCATTGATTTTAGATGGAGGGTTCTCATATATAATAGATTCTTGACACTTAGAGGATTTAGATGTAGAATAAGTCTCTTATGGCCTAATACAGATATTGAAGGACCAATGATGATAAAGCAAGGTCAATAAGTTTGTAGGTTTCCATGGGTATTAGACTATGTGAAAACTAATAATTGGATTGGTTTTCACCTATAATCGACCTGTGTTTGATATTGGAGTAAATACTAATGTAAACATGATCATAAAGAGGTGTATCACCTATCACATGGCCATATTTTTGATAAATAGGTATTGATGGCCACCCAAAGAGATGTGGCATAAATCTATCAATTCCAAGACATGGTCCTCATCAGTTGGTTAGATAGATAATGACATGGAATTCCAAAAAGGACACTAGGTGGATGGATAAGGACAATGAACATTAAATTATTTTACAAAAGTTATTCCTTATTGATAAGGTCATAAGTCATCATCCTTGAACTTGTGCTAATACATCATAGTTCCCTCTTTCTCTTCCTTTTTCTATATATGTTCCAACTTCTACCATAGGTAGAACTATCTAAAATTTTTGGACAAGAAATCTCTAACATTTTAGAGAAAAGTCTTATGCTTTGGCTTGATTATTTTATGCCAATTTTGTACTGTAACACCTTTTTAATTTAGTAAAGACTAAATTATATCATTATGCAAGATAGATTGAAGTGTGTTCTATGAATTCATTTATGATAGTTAAGTTAATGTATGTTCCCTGTCTATGTCTAAGTTTTCTCACCTTAATTAAGTGATTGGTAATTCTCACAAGTCATCATAAGTGAAACTTTATAATTTGTTGTTTAACTTGAAATTAGATATATGTCCTCTCATGTTAGTTTTATAATTTATTCATGCCTTATTTTCAAATAATCATGTGGAAATGATCTTCTTTGGTATTGAATGCATCTCATAAGTGTTTATTGTGTAAAGTATAAGTGTTCCAATTATTGGTGTATCACCTCATTTTTAAATTTTTTCATATATTATTATATATCTCTATCTCTTTTCCAAGTAAGTGTTATATTAGGTCTAGTTTTGGTGATAGATCTAGAAGGAAGATGACCTTTTCTAAAGGTATGATCCATTATTAGGTTACCCACAGCCTAGGATCAATCCCATGTTGGACTATATTTGTGTAAGTGGACCTAAATAATCCCTTTATTTATCTAGGGTGTAATATAAACCACCAACAATTTTTGGATGCCCAGTGGGACCAAGATTCTTTGAAAAAATTAAAGTTTGAATATTAAGAAGAAGAAATTACAAAAGTAGAAGATATATACCATCATCAAATGTTAAATATCCTTCAAGTTACAAATCTTATAACATGTTTTAGATAGTGTTTTCATGCCAAAATTTACTACAAGATCATCAAGTAAAGGTACTCCTTTTGAACACATTAAAATGCCTTCTACTTCTTCTAAAAAAGCAAGATTCAATAGGACAAATCCTTATCCTCAAAATAAAAATTCATCTCCTAGTTATCCTATTGTTTTAGTCCAAACCATTATCCCCATAAAATAAATCCATTTTACCCCAATGGTTATTAAGAATCAATTTTTTGTTCCATTCAATAGGAGTATCCCCCTAAATTTGGCCCAATATGATGACATCCTTGTGTTTGCCTTAAAGAGTATCCCTTTGTTATTAGGAGAATGAGATAAAACTACTACTATTAAGCATATCCAATATGTTGCTAACCTTTGTTTTGTTTATAATATTACTCCAGATAATGTGGCTATTAGACTACTTTCTACCTCTTTCAAGGTAAAAGCATTACAATTCTATATGAATATTCCTTTAACCTCCATTTTTAGTTGGGATGAGTTAGGTGTAGCCTTAGGTAATTTGAAGACAAGTCTAATCATCTATCTTTGGTTGAACAACTTACTACCATATAAAGGTACCCCCATGAGTTCATATCTAATTCTAACCTCAGATTCCAAAAGACATGGACTAGAATGCCTACATTAGTTATACCATCTCCAAAATATATATATTTATATTATTTAAAATCCCTCAATTATTATATTAGTATCATGATACAGTCCATGGGTGGTAATACCTTATGAAATACATATGAACTTGTAATAAGATTATAAAATAACTTGAAAGAAGATGGTAAACTTACCTTAAGGCCATTAATGCCCATATTCCTAGAATTACAACCTATTCCTACTTCTCAAGTTCCTCATATTCCTTCTATATCTCTTATTCCATCTCTAAAAGCCCAAGTTGTAGCCCTTTATAATTAGTTTAGTGAAATTGGAGATATAAAAAGTATGCTACAAGATTTTGGGAATAAGATTTTTTAACTTAAGAGATAATAGTACCAAGGTAGGCCTTATTAGAAACAAAACCAAAACATGTATCAGTCCTTCAATATAAAAATACCTCCTTATCAAGGTTTTAAAGATAATAGGTTACCTTATCAAAATAAAGGAACTATAACCCAAAATAAGCCATATGCAACCCTTGATCCCAAGGTACCTTCCAGTTCAAAATTTATTATTCCTTAAAACAACTTGATGCAAGATTTAGGTTGGAAACCTTTTAATCTAAATGACATCCAAAATCAAGCCTTGGTATCACATGATATTACTATCCCATAAATGACATAGGAAGAGAACTCTCTTCAAGGTGGTCAATATCAAGACATGAATATGGAATTCCAAAGAAAAGATCAAAAAATTCTAGGGAAGCCTGATGCTATCAATGTTAATTGGCAAATGGATAGTCATATTGTGTTCAACTAAATTGGTGAAACTAACAACACAAATGGTCAAGTTGTAGCTTTAACTAGAGTTATAAGAAGAATAAGTGAGGAAACTCATGATGTAAGTAATGATTCTATTGTTCCTAATTTTTTTTAAAATAATTTAAAAAATAAATTTGATACTCTTATATCATAAAATATTCAAAATGTATAGGCAGTAAAGGTTCCCGAAATGCCTCTAATTAGAGAACAACTAGTGGATCAAAAGTTACAGCCAAAGGCTAGTGGAGCCCCATTCATCATTATAGATCAAATAAAGAAATAAAATGTTAAAATTAGCATATGGGATTACATTTTCATTCCATGGAAAAAATACATGCTCATTTAATAACTTTTATCTATTAAGGTATCTAAATAACTAGTTAAGAAACAAGGACCTATCTTGACCAATTAAGACCAACAAATCAAGCAAGCTAATCAATAGATACATAACATGAAAAAGGTGGATAAAACCAATGTCAAATGAAACAAAATGCCTCTTTTTTATCTCTCTTTGATAATAGATGACTATTTAGTCCATAATTTCATGGTAGATAGTAGAGCTAGTAGCATTGCCATGCCCAAGCAAATTACAGATAAGCTTGGTCTTATCTACGAGCTAAATACAAAGGGAGTATTTAAATTTTATGGATAACCAAAGAATGAAATATCATAATCAAGGATATAAATTTGACATTACATGTTTTCCCAAATGTTATCACTCAACAAGATGTAGTAGTAGTGGACTTGCCTCCCTATTTTTCCATGTGTCTATCAAGGGAATTTACTTCAAATATTGGAGGATATTTGTTAGCTAATTGGAACTCTTTAATGTTCATTCCCAAGTATGTTACTAAGGTAACAATACATTTTGAACCTATTTTAATATTTCATTTGAATCCATATATGCCAATTATGGTGAACACTAATTGTGTTATCTCAGACAAGGTACTAGAAAATAGTGAGGTGGAAATTGAATCACCTTTATATGGAGTTCCAAATATTATCTTGAATTAATGGTCATTTGATTTACATGAGAATTACCCTTAAAAGTTAATTGAGGAAGGACTTGTTTTCTATTGTCTTCATGAAAATGACACACTAGTTCTAGCATTAATGAAGGATGATGAGTCTAATGATGGCATGTGGCAACTATATTTTTATGGATCTAGGAACAAACATGGCACCAAGGATGTAATGATGTTAATTTATTCATACAATCAATGGTATTTATATTCTCTCATGTTTTGGTTTGGTTGTTCCAATAATGTTGCTAAATATGAAGCACTAATGCATGGATTGCAATGGGAAAGAAAGATGAAAGTCAATACCTTGTAAGTCTTTGGTGATAGTGATCTAGTAATTCACCAAATAAGAGGACTTAATGTATGCAAGAATCCATTATTTAGGTACTATAAGCATAGAGTATGGGACTTTCTTAGACTTTCAATCTTTCAATATTTATGCCATATCAAGAAATAAGAACAAGCATGTAGATAGGTTGGTTGCCATTGGGTCACAATTCAGTATCCTAGGTGACATAAAGAATGAAAAGGTTCAATTACACATCAAGGTGATTGTGAGGCCTTATGTACCTAACAACCATGCAATTGGAAAGTATTTGAAGATGATAGTCAAATTATTAGGTTTTTAAAAGAGGAATCTAAATTCTCCTCAAGGAACCAAGACAAGTACTTGTAGTAGTATGGTGATTAGATTATACATCTAAAAATAAATAAGTTTACTAAAGGGTTGGTCACCCTTGAAAACATATCTAACAGAGTTAATAAATTGAAAAAATAGAAGTTTTATTTGTCAACCAAATAAGAAAACTATAAAAATGTGGATATTTCAAATGGTAAGAGCTTAAATTTGGATAAAGTTTTCACATCTTCAAAGAAGGAAAATTTTATTGAGTTATGCTCATGTTTTGTAGATGTCTTTACATGGAATTATAATGACCTAAAAGATTTGATCTGAGTCTAGCTCAACATACCATTAAGTTCAAGGATGAGACAAATCCATTTATATAAAGATAAAGGCCAATTAACCTAAATCTTAAACCTTTGATGAGAGCTAAGTTATATAAGCTCATTGAGTCAACTATAATATTTCCAATTAAGCACTCAACTTGGGTGTCAAACCTTGATCTAGTATAGAAAAAGAATGGTGAAATAAGACTCTGTTTAATTTCATGACTTGAAAAAGGCCTCTCTTAAAGAATAATATCCATTTCCATCAATGGATCAAATTTTATAGTTAGTTATAGGTTTAGAAAGGTTCTCCTTGTTAGATGGCTATAGTGGTTATAACCAGATTTTTGTCAAAGAAGAAGACTAGTTCAAAATAGCCTTCACCAAAATATGGGGGACATTTTCAAATAGAAAGATGCCTTTTAGTTTATCTAATTCTAGAGTAACTTTTTAAAAATCTATGGACATGGCATTTCAAATTCTCCTTAATAAGTTTATACTTGTTTATCTAGATGACATAACATTGTTCTCTAATAGTGTAGATGAGCATATGATTCATCTCAGATAGGTGTTTTAATGGTGAAATCAATTTGGGGTGTCTTTGAATCCAAAATAGTGTGTTTTCTATATTCATTAATGTAGGATTCTTGGACATGTAATTTCAAAACATGGTACAAGCATAGATTCTAATAGGATAGACTCAATTCTTGTACTTTCCTTGCCTAAACACAAGAAAGTCTTGCAAAGTTTCTTAGGCAAGATCAATTTCATAAGGAGATACATTTTAAATTTTGATACTTTGGCTAGGACACTCACAACCATGTTAAATAAGGGATATATTTTTAGCTAGTCCAAAGAACGAGTAAGGAGTTTTGAAGAAATCAAAAAAGATATAGTTAGTGGTCTTACACTCCTGAACCTTGAATTCACATAGGATTTCTTCTTAAATGGCTATGCTAACATTGATACAATTTAATGTATTCTAATGTACCAAAATAAATATAATTTAGAGCAACCAATAGCCTTTTTTAGTTAAGGCTTAGAGGAATATGAAACAAGGTATTCTTTTATTAAGAAGCATGTACTTTCAGTCATAATGTCTCTTTCAAAAGTTTAGGTACTTGTTCTCCAACAATAGGATACATTTGATGGTTGCACATCCAAGTGTCAAGTATTTTCTCTTGAAAAAGGATATAATTAACAAGAGAGCTGGTTGGATAACCAAGGTCATGGAATATGATGTTGAGATCAAGGTCACAAAACTAGTTAGATACAAAGGACTTTATGAACATCTAGCCCAACATTTATAAGAATACAATGGGGTGGTTATGGTGTCAAATTATGAATAAGTCATAACTAATCAGAACATATCTTCCAACTAGTTCCTAGACGTGTTAAAGTATCTTTAGGATGGTACTTATCCTTCTCATCTATTCCCTTTAAAGAGGAGATATTTTAGATTATAGCCAATTCATTTTCTTCTTGTTGATAATGTGTTGTTCAAAAAGGATATAAATGACATGATGCTAAGGTGTATAGAGATACATCAAACATAAATATTTCTTGATAAATTCCATGATGGACATGGTGGAGGGCATTATTCAACAAGGATAACAACCCACAATATCATGATAGGTGGGTACTATTGGCCAAGTATATATGGTGGTTGTCATGCATGGGTCAGGAAATGTAGATAATGTGCCATGTTTATTGGAAAAGTTAAGATTTTTTCCTTACCTCTCCAACCAATTTAATTAAATCAACCCTTTATTTAATGGGTATTGGACTTTATTGGTCTCGTCAATCCCCCTTTAATCTTAGGACAAACGGATCCTAACCACCATAGATTATTTTACTAGATGGATAAAAGTAGTAGCATTAAAAGAATCTAATGAACCAATGTTATGGACTTAAGTGAAGGTTTTATTACTAGATTTGGATTCCATTCAACTATTATGTTTGGCAATGCTATGGATTTTATGAGGTCTAATATCAGCCAGTGGGAAGTTTAACATAGGTTTTTTCTCAGTACCTCATCAAATTATTATCCATAAGATAATAGCCTTGCTGAGTCCACTAACAAGAATTTAATAAAGATCATTGGGAGCACTAATGAATAGAATCAGAGGTCATGGCATCTCAAATTGAATTAAGATCTATGGGTTGACAGGATCACCTATAAAAGATTAATAGCCAATTCTCCATACAAGCTAGTATATGGTAAGGAATCAAGAATGTCTATTTCTCTTGAATTCCCTACTTTGGAACTAATGCATCAACTTGATATTTTAGGAAATGAGCCAATGGAAATCAAATATTTTGATCTCATGGAGATAGAAGAGAGAAGGAATCAATCCATGTTGTCTATAGAGGCCCATCAAGCAATTATAAAGACATCTTTTGATAAAAGAGTTTGTTTAAGAAGTTTATAAGGAGATTAAGCCATCAAGTGGGATGAGTATAGATCTAATCCAAGAAGGCACAAATTTTTTTATTCTCTTTAGAGTGGTCCATGAAAAGTATCCAACTACAATTCCCACAATTCCTTCTAGCTTACAAAGATGGATGGTGAAGAGATTCCTATCCTAGTCAATGGGATACATCTAAAGTAGTGTTATTAAGGAAGCTAAGCTCCTTGTACATAGTCAATTTTTTTTTCTTTGAGTGTTGTTATAACACATTATTTTATTTTTCTTTTGTCCTAAATAAGTGCTTTTTTTTCATAGTTTTTTATTATATTAGTTGCCTTTGGTTTATTAGGTTAGTTTCCCTTATAAGTTTGTTTTTTTCCTTTTTTGTTGGAATTATTTATCTTTACAAGTCAAAAGGATATATCATAGTCAATGTAAGTGGTTCATGTATCATTTAAATAGTCTAAGAGTCATAGAGATGGTCCAAATTTTCAAGCATAGTAGGCATGCTACCCAGCCAAGTCGCTAAAGATGTTGACCAAATTTGGCCTACATACCAAAATATGCCCAGTCCAAGAGTCTAGAAGCCTAGTAGGATCCTAATTGAAGAGTGACCCAATATCAAGAGGAGATTAAAAACCCCTAGTGGAGATCATAAATCTTTTATAAATCTCTTGAAACACTTTAGGCAATCTTAAAGTGTGATCTAATTAATCTTTAAGGGATAAGTTTGCAATTGTAGATGAAGGATCCAAATAGTTTTAATGGTGTCCAAAGCATTTAGGAACATGAAAAATATTGAAAAAATCTTGAGAACTCATTATAACATTTAAATATTAATCAAAGGATGAATTTGGCAAAGTTTAAGGCCCAGATTGTCATCAGGACATCATGAAGAGCCATACTAGATAACTTGCTTAAGCAATTTATAAATATCCTTAGAAATCCCTATATGACCATCAAACCATGATCAATCAATGTCCTTAGTTCTAATATAATTCTTTGTAAGTTTCATATATCGATGAGTCTTATATCTTCAGATCTAATCCTTCAAAGTTAGCTTGCTTAGTCAAAGGGGCTAGGCCATCCTATACGTCACATGAAAACACACTAGTCAAGTTATTTGAGCATTTTTTTAACCTTCACTCAATAATCCCTGCAATCCAAAGGATTATAGCATCATGAATTTCCTTATGCCAAAAACATGCTTCTCAATTTTCATGCCCACATGATCTTTATAACTCAAGTTATGAGCTTTTAAAGTGGAACCTAAAGAATAAAACATTCATGTGAGTGTCAATTTTAACCTCAAAAAAGTAACCATTTGGGTTTAGAAACCCTTAATAAGTTTAAATTTGATCAATATCTAAGATTCCATGTGAGATATCATACTAAAAACACATATCTAATGGTTTATGGTGAAATAAGTCAAAAGTTCCCTGTGTTAAAACCCTTAAAACATTACCAAGATCTAATGGTGCAAATTAATTGAGTAGAGATTTGATGATGCACATTCAATGAGAAGAAGTTGGGTCTAATCTAAATAAACATTTCACATTCATTCATACCAATGATGCAATGGTGCATTGGGATGGATAGGAAAGTGGGCCCAATGAGATCAAAGGCTTACATTACTTCATACATTTTGATCATATGGTGTGTAATCAATTCATCATGTCAAAAGGATCTTCATGGTAAGAAATCAATAGACTGCACTCATTCATTTACTTTTATCCTATAGTGTGTATGAGATAAAAAATTTAAGATCTGATAATAAAATTATGTAGGACTAATAATAATTAAGATAGTTGGGCACAATGTAAATGGTTTGAGTTGGAAATCAATAACTATTGAACAAAGAGAAAATCCAAAGAGTTTTCATTGAAGGTTGATGAGCTAGTTTTCAACCCAGGTGAGTAAAATTTTAAGTGACCAAGTAGTCATTAAAACTTTCTCAAATAATAGATGCATTCATGAAATCAATATGGTTAAGGATAAGACTTCATTATCATTAAATTTAAATAAGACCTCTGGTCGATAAATTGGAACCCATTGACCCTATTGTAGGGTCATTCGATTGACATGATTATTGATTTTATATGTAGGGTTCTCATATATAATATATTATTAACCCTAATAGGTTTTAGATGCATAAAATGTCTCTTATGGCCTAATACAAAGATCAAATATGTACCAGTGATGATGAATCAAGGTCAAGCAATTTGCAAGCTTCCATGGATATTGTGACTATGTGAAACTAGTAATTAGAGTGGTTTTCACCTATAATGGACCTATGTTAAATATTGGAAAAAATATAGATGTAAACATGATAATGGAGAGGTGTCTTGCCTATCACATGGTCACATTTCCAATAAATAGGTACCAATAACCACCTAAAGTAGATGTGGCATAACTTTGTCAATTCTAAGACATGGTCCTCATCAATAGATCAGATAGATAATGACATTGAATTTGAAGGACACTAGGTGGATGGATAAGGATAATGAGCATTAAATTATTTAAAAAAAAATTTTCCTTATTGATAAGGTCATGAGTCAACATCCTCTAACTTGTTCTAATGCATCATAGTTCCCTCTCTCTCTTCCTTTTTATATATATCTTCCAAATTCTACCATAGGTCTAACTATCTAAAAGGTTGAGACAATAAATATTTACATTTTAGAGAACATACTCTTATGCTTTAGCTTGCTTATACTATACCAAAATTTATACTGTAACACCTTTTGATGTAGTAAAGACTAAATTCTATCATTTTTCAAGCTAGATTGAAGTGTGTTCTATGAATTCATGTATGGTAGTTAAGTGAATGTATGTTCCTTATCTATGTATGATTTTTCTCACCTTCATGAAGTGCTTGGTAGTTATCACAAGTAATCATAAGTACAACTCTATAGTTTTTTGTTTATCTCAAAAGTGGATATCTACCCTCTCATGCTAGTTTGATATCTGATTCATGCCATATTGTGAAATACTCATGTGGTATTGATCTTCTCTGGTCTTGAATGTATATCATAAGTGTGTATTGTGAAAATTATAAGTGTTTCAATTACTATTTCATCACCCCATTTTTACATTATTTCATATATTTTTGTATCTCTCTATCCCTTTTCCATGTAAGTGTTATATTAGGTCTAGTTTAGGTGATAGATCCAAAAGGAAACTAGCCTTTTCTGGTAGACTGATCTATTATTAGGATGCCCACAGCCTAGGATTACTCCTATGTTGGACTATATTTGTGTAAATAGACCTATAAAATCCCCATATTTATCTAGGGTGAAATCTAGACCACCAACAACTCGTATATCACATCACTAGTTCCTAGTAATAGAACACGAGTCCAGGGAGAAGATCACAAAAGCTTTGTTAATGCCTTAAAGAAGAGAGAAAAGGTAACTCATGTATGCATATTTTTATAAATTTATAATGATTTTATGGTTACAAATTCTTGTAAAAACTCCTTTATTTGATAAAGGGGCAGAAAAACTTGGACAAATAGTGAGAAAATTGGGGTACCTTTGCCAATGATGTCAAAGGGGAAGAAAAAGTGCAAATGTTCTCTATAAAAGTTTTTCCAAATGATTTATGTTTATAAAATAAGGAAAAGAGCATGTATCCAAGTTAAATTTTGGCAAGTGTTCCATTTCGTAAAGGGGAGAAAGTTTGGTATGAATAGCTTTAGCTCACATTCATCAGAAACCAATGCAAGCACTACAAGTATAATCGATGCCAGAGAAGGAGCAAATCATGCATTATAAGATCAGTGCATTTAATTTTTGATCAATGATAAAGAGGGAGATTTTTGGCAATACTATTGTCATTGATGTCGAAAGAGATATTTCTAGCATTATAGATGTCATTGATGTTAGAGGATCAAATAAGATTAATGGAGAGAAGAGCATGTTTTACAATTACATAGTATAAGTTGCAATATTGTCATATAAATTTGTCATGATTTTATAGATTCCATTTGTAGACCATTTACAAAGAAATTGATAGAATATCTATTATGGGTTTTTCAATTACATCTCATATATATGGTATGCAGGTTCAAATGAAGATAAATGAGCCCAAAAATGATTTATTTTAGCTCTCAGCCATAAATAGGGTTTTTGAGTAAAACCATATTGGTTTTATTCATGGTGTTTAAAGACATTTATATTTTTTTGTTGACTGGATATAGGTGGGAACTAGTTTCTTAAGTTATAACTCAAGCCTTCCTTATCATTATGCAACTGGCCCCTTTGACCTAGTGATTACCACCTTAGAGTAGTGGTCAAAGAAATTTATAATTTCCTAAGTCATAAACTTAATATTTTAATAATATTGATAAATAGTTATCACTTAATCACATTATTTAGATCTAATGATATGGATTGAAGTCAATATGTCAAAGGTACCTGAGATTGAACATGCTAGTGATAAGTGTCACATTTATGGGAGCTTATTAGACAAAGATCTAATGATTGTATTAAGCTATCAAATGATCTAATAGTGAGCATGCAATCATGAAATGAATATCACTAGTGTGCATAGAGTCAAATAAGTCAAAGTGTATGATGTATAATGAGATAAACATTGAGCTACTTTAAGGAGATCGACAATGCATGTGTTCTAAAGTATCAGGAAGTAGAAAGAAGTGATCAAGTGCTCAATGTTTAATGATAAATAGAGGTAAATTCCATTATAATTTTGAATATCTAATGGCATGTGGGAGTTTATATAAAATATCAATGGATGTGTTTTACAATTGAAACATTAAAATTTAGAATCTTACAAAGATCTAATGGAGCATGTGAGCCAATCAGAGATTGATATAATGATTGCATTTTAAAGCTGAGTTAATTGAATGATGATCATTAGATCATGGTGTGAAACTTAAGATCAATGGTCAGTATTTAAATATTTGTTCATCTCAATGTTCAAGTGATAGAACATACACATAAGATGTATCATATGACATAGAGAACAAAATATATCATTGTGATTGATTAAAATTATGTAATATGACATGTGAATCAAAATTAGAGCCTGATATATGATAAATATAGTAAAATATAGAGAATTATGGCATTGTTGTGTGAATTCAAGAAGTGAAAAACCTATCATTAAATAAATATGAACTGAGTCCAATAATTGAGTATGATGTGTTAATGACCAAGTGTAAACATAGTGAAGATGTGAGACCTAGATCTAATGCGCGCACGCGCATGTGCACACACACACACACACACACACACACACACACACACACACACACACACACACACACACACACACACACACATCTCTCTCTCTGTGTGTGTGTGTGTGTGTGTGTGTGTGTGTGTGTGTGTGTGTGTGTGTGTGTGTGTGTGTGATTTAGGATACACACTACATGTGGAATAAATAGAATGAATTTGAATTAAGGGTAGAGAGGAAGAGAGAATAAGTTTATAGTATGATAATTTATAGATTAGGTCTATAACATATAATTGGATTCATTTTTGAATAAATTCTATAGTCTAGATTTGTATCTCTATAATAGATCTGATTATTAGGTGCCATCTGAATAGTTGAGTTGGTGCTCAGTTAGGGAGTAGGTGATTCTTTAGAGTAGATTCTCTTAAATCAAGGGATTTGTGTCTCCTTAGGGTCAGTGCCCTTAAACATTATAACCAATGAGGTTTTGATTATGAAGCTGGATTAGAATAGTAGATTCTAGTAGCTATTCTCATCATGGTTTTTCCCATATTGGGTTTCCATGTATATTGAGTGTTGTGTCTATTTTTTTTTGTGTGATCTCTGCATATGATTTTTAATTTACATTAAGATTATTAAAGTACTAATTTTAATCAATATACTAATTCACCCCCCTCTCAGTAGATAGTTGTGTTCCAACAAGTTAAGTCAATGACCTCTATGCATGTACAAGTGAACTACACTTCCTCTTAAAAAAATATAGTTATTTATCAAAAATAATGAATATACAACTATGTTTAAGAGGATAGAAGGTGGATTATATTTGTCTTTCACCTAAAAAGTGGATGAGGAAGAAAATGGACTCCAAACAAGGCTCATTGAGCACCATGCTTCTCCAAGAGATGCTCCAATGCCAAGCTAGACACCCTCCAATGATTTCTAATGTATAAACAAGAATAATGGTGCCAACACATCAGTTGAGGTTTCAACATAGATCTAATAAATTTAGTCTTGATAACACAAAGCTCCTCCAACTATGTCAACATAGCCTTAGGATTCCAATACAGACCCAAATTAAAAATTTCAACACCACCAATATAATAGTTTTAAAAGCATGATAATTTATAAAATTTTAAATGCTAATATCACATAGTTTTAATGCACCAAAAAATCTATGATCCACCTACAAGGAAAAATTCTAATGTAGATCTTAACACAACATGCCTTTGCTTACTAAAAATTAGACTGACCTCCACATTGATTTAATAGATGTAGAATGACACCTATAAATAACCCTCTTTAGTTGAAATAACCTAAAAATTCACTCAATGAACTTAGATGTCCCCACACATAGACCCCCAAACATATACCTTGAAGGGGTTATGGAGAGTTTTCCACATAGAAAACAAAAAGGAGCAATCCATCAAAAATGGGTAAATTCAACTCCACGTAGTAGAGCAATGGGTGATGCAAGGAGGGTGTATCTAGTTACCAATGGCAAGGAAAGCCTTGAGTATTAACCAACAAGTGGAGAATGGTCCATTATAGTTTTCAATGGAGATTTAGAGATTATATATGGATTAAAAGGATGGAATGTAGTATTGTTAGAAAATATGCCTCTTTCCAATACTTCTATGTTGAATAAAATTTGTTGAGTCATTATCTATATAAAATAAATGAAACTAGATCTAAACAAGATCTAAACTAGATCCAAACACCAACATAGTCTAGAAATATAAAAATATGGTATATGATAAAAAAAAGGTGATAGGTAAGGAGTGACTTCCTCAAACATCCAATACCGATCAAATACCCAGATTTGACTTCATGTGTCAAGTAAGTAATGATACATCAATAATGGAAAGAAACCTACAAATAGAGTAATGGATATTGGAGGGTGGCTCTGGTAACATGAAAGAGTTATCAAAAATCTTCATCCAAGATCTCTCTAATGTCTCATGATCACAACCATTGATGCTTTATCCTATACTCAAAAGAAACCAATTAAAAAAAAAATCAATTATTATACACATAATGAGATATGTGAAGGATATGTAAAATATTAAAAAAGCATAATGAAGCATATATATTATAATGAATAACAATTGATTATATAATAAATGAAAAACAATATGAAAGCTAAACTAGTCAATGTGGGAATAAACCCCACATAGGACAAAACTAGGTAAACAAAAATACCTAGAGCCTAGTAAACATGAGTAAGATACTCTAACAATTTAAAATTGACCAAATTACATAGTTATATGATTTAGATACATATTTGTGGTAGAATTATATACATTGATACCATTTTTATAAATAGTTTTAACATGATACATATTTAAGGTACATATATTATGCAATGTGTGCCTAATATTGAAAAATCAAATAAATTTTAGATTTCAAACACTTTCGCAGACTATCACCACCCAATAGGTTAGACTATTATGGACTATATTGAGAAAATATACTATAGTAGTTGGTTTAATTTTGGGTATGGTTGAGGTTATTAAATCAATCAATCTTTCCAAATTTATAGTTTGGAAGTGATTACATCATCTATCCTCACTAGTTTTATAGTTTTAGTTGAATTGGTTCACTCATACTCATTAGGTTATAAGTATGATTAGGTTGCACAATTGAGATAATATCAACTATCAATTGTAAACTCATCTTTTCTCCAAGGATGGGGCCATGTGTCCTCAAATATATCTCTCTATATATTTATATAAATTCACTTTTTATACTTATATATTTCAAATCTTAGTTTTAGTGATTCATAATGATATATCTTTCAAATCAAATTAACAAAAGGTAAGATGGTTGCAATGATACACAAGTTCACTCTTAAACATAACTATCTTTATTTTTAACCATTTAAATAATTTTAATTTCATATTGTATTCAATTAATATATACTATAACATTCTCTTGGTTGCACATCAATCACTATCAATGCACTCAAGTTGAAATCAAGCAAATACACACCTTGTTATACTTTTCTTCTTGTTTAAATCAAAAATTTCATTACTAGATTAAAAGGAAAAATAAATAGACATTATTTTTGAATTATGTATCATCTTAGTCTTGTATACTTAGAAAATACATATCATGGATATACCCTTTTCTTTTATACCTTTCCCACTGCCATGAAGCTCAATATGTCTCTGTGCCTAATTACTTATCTCTTAGTTTGACAAATGTTATTATGATGACCTAGGCATTTTATCATGCCCAAAATGTTATAAACCTACTTATCTCCCATCTCTATAGGTATTTTACTTCTACTTATTTTATAACTACCCATGGACTTACATCCTAGTAAAATACATACACTGACAGAAGTTTCATATCCTAATGCAAGTTTCTAGTGCCCTAAGGTCATCTAATTTGAAAATTAAATGTATACCTAAGGTTATCCTAAGTGATTTAATGTGATACATTCTCCAAAGGGATTAGTATAAATATAACATCAACCCTCATTCATTCCTATCCTATAAAACCTAGCATAAACCTAGAAAAGGCATAGAAAACCTAACATAGATCTATAAAATCACAAGGTAACTTAACAAAAAAATTCAATCAAGAAATAAAGTGAGAAAATATTCCCTATTTTCTCTAATTTCCATATTAGTCATAGGGATAACATATCTACAATTTTGAAGTACTAAAGGATCCATCTAAGATCTGTATTTGCTAAGTTAAAATCTACATCATTGTTTTAATTCCTTATCACATATTGTTTGATTCACACAATAAACAACATGTAGGGGAAAACTACATAATTATAAGGCCCTATTTATAGTATTGTTTATTTAGGCAATGCTCATTAAAAATGGGGTATTTATAGAAAATTGACACCATGTGCCCACTAAACCATTTTTACATTAACCAATATGGGGTTTTGTTATTTGATAAGGAGTGACAGTCCATGACCTAAATTTGAATGTACTAGAAAAAAGATGACATAGAACCTAGATGCTTATAGGTGGTCACATATAGTTTCAATAAGTATTTTATACTAGACATATATGTCCAAATCAGATAATACGATTAACACAACCATCCTAGGTTGATGTAAGTGTCCATGAATATAAATGTCAATTTTTTAGAATCATGTGACTATTATAGAATCTAGATTTAGTATATTTTATACATGTTCTATATCTAGATTTTTATTATCATCATAACTAAGTATCTTTTTTCATTGTTATTAAAATATCTAACATAGTTGTACTTTTTATCTTTAGCATCTCAACATAATAAGTTCAGTACATGTTTTATTAGAGTTTCACAAACAATTGACCCACTCTAGAGATAGTATACCATCCTTGTTCCCTAGGCCATCTCTTCCTTCTTTAACCCTAGATTACCCACATCTAGAGTTTAGGGTTAAATAATAATATAATGAGGGGGTTCTAAAGGCTCATCATAGTTTAAGAAATTATTTTGATTATGAATATTCTCATCTAGTATGTTAGAGGAATGAAATCTTAGGATACGAGACCCATTGTAATAAAATTTAGGAAATCTAGAGATAAAATTTTATTTATTATTTTGTAATAGGTTGAATATTTTAGGACTAGGCTTGAGTTTGTTCTTAAATATGTTCAACCTAATGTTGTGAAATTTTATGTAAATCATATTAAAAGTAGAAAAGGAGAATCAAGCCTGATGAATGATAAATGGGCCAGTGATATCTTTGATCATTATTTTTCACCATGTTATAGATATGCTCCTATAAACATTAAACATAATGATAAAAAATTTGGGATTTATTATGTATTATCAAAATGACTATAGGGACATAACTGAGTTATAGAATTAGATTGATGTAAATTTGGTTGAAATTACATGAGTTGTTTGGGGTGACTTCAACATGATTAAAGAGAAGGAGTACAATTATGTTTGTATTCCATTGATTTTAATGGTAATAATATTTTATTATAGTCTAAGATGAAGTGTATTCATAAAATATGGATCTATTATGCTAGAATAAAGACATTAGTAATGGAATATGGTATACATTGTAGAATAACCAATGTGGTAAAAGAAAAATTATTATTGATTTGGCATTTTATATCTTAATATAGATAAATTAACAATGTAACACTTGGATGTTAAGAATCAGAGGAAATTTTTACCATTTACTTTTTCAGACCACCATCCCATTGAAATTAACATTGACTTGAGGATCTTGATGAGTGGAAGGGAATGTTCAATATTAATGTATCTCACCTTATGGAAAATAATTTATAGAATTTAATTAGGAACTATTGGTGTTTTAACAAGGTAATATATACCTTCTCAATAAAAATTATTACTTAGAATAAATGAATTGACCTTAATATAAATATTTTGAGAAATTTTTGTCAAACCAAGACTAAAATGAAAAAATTCCATTGATGTTTAGGAAAAAAATATTAATTTTGAATCTTTAATTCAAAAGTATCTTATAATTTTTAATATTCTTGATGACTCAACTCATATTAGATACTCTAATAGAATGGTTTAATAATACATGACTAAACATGCTAAAATAAAACCAATGTTGACTTGGATTAAGCTAGGTGAGAACCAAACTAACTAATTTTTCAAAATTCTTAAGGAAAAACATGTTAGATAAAAGATTAAATATATTGATATTAGAAGTGTGGATTTTAAATATGTTGAGAAGATTAAAGATGATTTCATCTCATATTATTCTTTTCTCTTCACTTTAGATGGCTATAGTAATCAAATTGACAAAAATAATAGCTTTTGCTCTATAATTATCTCAAAGAAACTATCCAATGAGCAATAAGCTTTTATGAATAGTGAGATATTACTTAATGATGTCTTTTTTTTACTATTTAATATTTAAAATATGAAAAGAACCTAGTTTTTGAAGGTTTCTAGTTGATTTTTATAAGGTGAATAAGAGGTGGAATAATTTAGACTATCTTAATGTATATAAGTAGGCACACATGTGGGTTATCATGGTTTTGGTATTACCACAACATTATAAATTTAATCTTAAAATGAGGTTATTCTAATCAAATAAAAAACTAGAGACCCATTACTTGAAGAATTGTATGCCTCCTCCTAAATATTATTTATATAACTAAAATGAATTTTATTTAAGGAATATATATTTTTAGTAACCTCTACCTATTTGGAAAGATATGAATTAGTAAAATGGATCTATGTATAAGTTTTGCATGAATTTTCTTGACTTTGAAATATATTATGACATAGATGAATGTATTTTTTTGATATAATGATAAGGGTGTTTGGATTTTAAGATTAAATAAATTTAAATGGTTAATGTGATTTTAAAATATGCTTCTGTAGTTGTGTAAATTAACAGGGAACTCACTGGGCCCTTTGAGATTTAAGGATCCATTAGGAAATTTTTTTCTCTTACTCCCCCTTAGGTGAGGCCCTTTAATTATTATATATAGATGTTTCATTAGGTACACTTGTAAAAGGAATCACCATGATTAACAATGATGAATTAGTTGATGTATTATTTTGATATGATACAACACTTTTCCATATGTTAGAGAAAGACAATTTCAAAAAAAATGACTTATAGGTTACATACCTATTATTCATCTTCTAGATCTAAATTTTTAATTTAAAATTATTTTTTGAATGGGTGGGATGATTCTTCCTTTGATTGGGTTAATTAATTTAGATGGAATTAGCCAGGACCTAATAATATAGGTGGGTACATAAGGATTACATTTCCACTCTCCCCTTCATTTAAATAAATGGGGGAGTGGATTTTTATCATAATGATTAAAAATATATCTAAATGACATGGGAATTTATTATCTTTGCTAGGAAGAATATACATTTGTTAGAAGTTTATCTACTCATATAGTATATATTATTCCTATATTTTTATGTTTAATAATTAACAATTTGAAAACTTCATCATAAGGTAAGGGATTTATTTTGTTGAGATGGAAAGGGTAATAGGAAAATACATGTTGTTTATTAGTAGATATGATATAAACCTAAGATATTGGGCAGATTTTGGATTAAAAATCTAATAATACATGGTATTTCTCTTGAAATCAAATTTATAATTAGGGCCCTAAAATGTATTGAGCCTTGGAAAGTACTTGTCAGAAATAAAATTATTAAGGGGCTCCCAAAATCAAGACCATAATGGAATAAATTGCATATCTCTGACCTTTTTACTGGATCCTTCCCAATAAAGGTTACAAGCCTGCCTATTTTCATTTCCTTTGTTGAATGTCTAGGAGGTGGTAAAACCTTTGATAATTGTCAAGCCTCTATGCAATGGTTTTGGGTCCAAATTGTAGGGTTACAAGTCATTATGATTTAATCTAAAGCACACCATTATTTCTCTTATTAACAAGAGGTCAGTATTACTTTGATTGGTTGTTTAAGGGGATTAAAAAATTTATTGATTTTAAATATTTTAGTTTCTACCTCACTTAGATGAAATTGAGGTTTAAATATATACAACCATAGATGCAGCTGGGAACTTATACTATGGTCACTAAATCCATAAATGGTTCTTATATTGGATTGATTATGGAAGATGAGGATGAATTATATAATAATTATAAATGTGTAAGAGGACCTTAGTTAGTAGATATTACTATTAATAATTTATACCTTAAAATATCATTCTCCCAAAGATTTTTTCTTGACTTAAATAATAAGTGCTGTTATGATCTATTTTACAAATCAAAGTATATATTTGATGTCATTTAGTATTCATGCATTGAACCAAATATATATTGCTTTAGTTGGTTATTTATTCACAACAAACTTCTTATTGGTGATGTTATTTGTACGTCTAGGCTTAAGGGAGTTTGTAATTAATGTGGAGAGTTATAAATTATTTAATGCTCTTTTTTGATTTAATAATTAATTTAAATAAAAATTAAATGATTGAAACATTTATTTAGATTATATAATATACATAGCCTAAATGTAAAATACAAATGTTGAAATTAGCTATAAATAGTTACTTTTGTAAAATGTGAAACCCTAGCTTGAATCTAACATATATTGACTATCTAGGAAAATAATTGATATAAAACTGACTAAGATGATCTAAGAACTATGCCATATCTAAAAAATATATTGTATGATATACTATGAAAGAGTCATACTAGGTGGATAGGGGTGCATTATGGGCTTGTATTTTGACTATAGTTATGCCTAAATTGACTATGGGATTGTTATTTTTGTTTGAGTACCTGTAACTACAAGAGATGAACTTTAGACTATTTTAGGTTATGTGATTCATGAAACTACATGTAATTTCAAACCCTAATTTTTATATGTAATCCAAAAAGAGATAAAATGCTAAAAGGGTAGAGTCAGGCAAGGGTAATAACTAAGCTATACTCAAAAAATATTGCATAATCTAAGTGTTGCCTATCTATATGAAATGAGAATAAAGCCAATTTAGTTCTCCATCCTAGTTTAAGTGTGTAAATATTGATTATTCACTATATGGATGAAACTAAAAATTTGATTTGAATTATTAATAATGAATTCCCTTTACATGAAATGAGATAACTTTAGACTCATATTATTACTATTAGAGTAAGTAATAACTTAAATTGAAAATATTATTTCTCTTTTTCTCAATGTGTAGTCTAATTTTCCAAGTGATTTTCAGATAGACCAAGTGATATATTTAGTGATCTTGATGTGCTTATATAATGTAATATTTTTAAATATTTTCATTAACTAACTTTGATAAAAACACATGATGGCTGAAATGGATATTTTTGAATTTGAAAAGTTACTATTGGAGTTTGGGAGACAAGGCCACACTAGTGGACAGGGCTAGGTTGTGGCCTTATTAGACCTAGTGCAATCTTGTCCCATAAGGACTGAGAGTGATGGAATTTGGATGATAAGAGTCTTTAAACATTTAGTGATGTATGAATTATGTTTTCAATAATTTTAATAAAATTATTATAAAGTGAAGGATGTCATAAAGTTTTCATGTTAATGAAATGGTGAGTCAGAGAATCAAGGTAGGGATGTCAAAATAAAATATTATCTAGAACTTAAGGATTAAATTAGAGTGTCTGTGTCCCCCCTACCATTTATTCTAGCGATGTAATGAAGTGAAATTACTTGATTAAAGGAGATGTGAACTTAAATGTGTATACACATTTTGTATTTTGATGTGAAGCTTGATTTTAAAATATGCCTCAATTTAAAACCTATAACCATGTCACTAAAATTAGATATTTTTCATATTTGGAAATTAAATATATGAAAATTCTGAAAAAAAAATTTAAAAGAGAGGAAGGAAATAATATAACTTAAAGAGTATGTAATCTAATTTCCCTATAAATAAAAAATGGATAATTATTTGTGCCCCCTTCTTGAGGAATTTGGATAAGTGTTAAACTTGTGGTTAATTGAGAGTGATCATATTTCAATTTGAAATACCTTGAGTTAGAAGTATTGTATGCTCCAAATCTCATAGATTATTATTTTAGAATAATTGAAGGATGGAACCACCAAATGTGGCTTTTTTTTGGGAAACCATATACCTTTTTAGTGTCACTAAATTCAAACATGGTAGAAGAATGGGTGGAACAACAAAATGTTTATTTCTAAAGTAAAACCATAGACATTGAGTGTCACTAGACCCTAATGTTCCCCCTTTGAAAAATGAGATGAATCAAACCACTAGAAACAAATTTTATTTGAAAATTTTAATATTTTGAAGAAGTGAAATGTAGAAACATGAAAATGAGTTAATTCCATGCCCTTAAACCTATATTGAATTGACATATAATTAAAATTTATTTTTCAATTATTTTAAACGCACAATTTTTAAATTTTTGAGTGAGTGCATATGCATTCCATATGCCCCCATAATATGAAATTTATAAATCATGTAATTTTTCATAAATATAAAAGAAAATACTTATGAGGAATTTAATTTTTAAGGCAAACCCATTATGATATCCCCATTATAATATGATGGATGTATCCTTGAAGTGGCTAATCTTGAAATAGAACTCTATAACATGTGAAATGTGAAAATTTGAGATGTATTTCATCATAGTATTGAATACAAAATTGAATTGAATATGAAACGTGTGTTAGATAGATATATTATTGAACCACATAATTTGTATGTGTATGATATGTATCATTGAAAAAATATATAAAATATAAGCAATGTGTGATAAGAATCATGCATCATAGTAAAAAGAAATCAACATACAATTAATATCACACAATGTTATGTAATTTTCATAATACATCCCAAATAAGGCCATATATAAGGGACATGTGAATGTCACACACAAAAAAAAGGCTAAGAGACACATAATAAATAAATAAATTCTTGACTTATGATGTATTTAAGTAATAATTTCAAAATAAGCATAGAGAAAATGAGATTGGTCTACATGAACCATGTGTATCAATGTCATTGTAAGTAATTATCATATTATTGTAACATAATTTATAATACGAGTGGTTATCAAGACACTTGTATGATATATAACTCAACATGGTATAATGGTTGTGGATAGATACAACTCTTTTATATTTTTAAGGAGAACAAAGACATTCCCTTTAATTAGTAAATTTTTTAAATAGATAGGGAAGCCCTTCATTGAAAAAACACATAAATGTTTGTCATGTATCACACTTATATAGCTTGTGAAAATAAGTATGTATTGAAAGACAAAATAAATATGAAATTTAATTAACATGAAATAGGTAATATGTATAAATAAATTAAGTATAAATATAATCAAATTTTTTTGAGGTCTTGATTTTGAATATTTGAAAATATTTAGATTTTTTGCCTTTTTGGAAAATACATAATTTCAAATTTTTAATTTTTTTTCAAAATTATAAATGAGAAGACTTGAATATTAATAATAAAAAAAGATTAAAATTTTAAATAAATTTGAGGGATTTGAATAGTCCATAATAAATACCAAAGCATGGCATAGGAAAAATAAAGGTAAACAATATGCCCCTAATGTGTGTGTAAATGAGTAATATCATTATAGAACAAATGATTGATATAACTAAGAATATACATGGAAACACAATGGTAAAGGGAATATGTGTGTTCATTTAATGTGTAAAATTATAAATATGTGATCACATAAGTGCAATGTAATCTATATCATGATATATTTAAATAGGAAGTAAGTTGAGTGCCATAAATAATGTGCATTGAAAGCATTATGAGATAGGTGTTCTGTATTATTTGAATCAGTTTCAAAATTAATAGGGAAAGTACCTAGGAGTGAAAATAAATTCAAGGTCTATAATAATTATTAGAATTTGAAATTTTATTATATATTTTATAATTTATATAGTGTGTGCTTGAATTATGTTGTTCTGGTATGAATTGATAGACTTAGATCTATTTCATGATATCTCATTTTTAGAACTTGAGAGTTAAAAATTAATTAAATTTCCTACATAATGGGAAAATTAATGCATAATCATAAATCTATATTTTATTTCTTTTATGTGTAATAGTTGGTTAATTATGCATATAAATTTACTTAAGCTCAATTTGTAACTAACTTGACTTAGGAATCCATACTTGTGTAGCTAATTAGTTGGAAATTTTTAATTTTGTAAAAAAATTACCTTAGAAACCTCTTATTTTAATGCTTTTTCATTACTTACATTGTTAATTTTAGAACTATAAATGGGGTATTTAGATTGATGTTTTAAATTGGTAAAATCTTTTAAAACCACTCTATCTTATGTTTTAGATTTTTAAGAAATTATTTGATTAACATTTTGGCATTTCGGCTTATTATCAATTTTTTAAAATTAGTTAATTATTTTATTTGTAATATACTTTAAATTTTATTTTAACACATAATTTTTTCATATTGATGTTCATTAATACCATGATAAGTAAAAAATGGTTAGCCCTCAATTTTTCAAAAAAAATGAGGAGGATTATAATAATTATGGAGTAATTTGATTAACCTTTTATCCAATAATATATTTAAAATATATTGTGGGAAATCATTGAAAGTGAATTTGAGTGTGTGTGTGTGTGTACCTTACTTGATTTAAAGGATTAAGTATGTGTTGATATGGGTTTTATGCACACCAAATATTATTATGAGAAGTTCCCTAAATTTTTAGGGATTAGTGAAATATGCACTCCAAGGCATGAGTTGCATGTGTTAGTTTTATAAATAACCAAATGGAGGAATAGAAGTGAGTGAATATATTATAAACCTAAAATAGTTTATATATTAAGGAGGTATCACTATAAATCTAAAATATAATTAAGGTAGATGGGAAGATTTAAACTAAGGTGAATAAGTCTAAAAAATATAAAAGGAATAGAAGGGTAAGGAATAACATAAGGGTTCATATGATCCTATTGGAGAGTAAAACCTTCAAATATAAATTAATATACTACTCCAAGCACATGTCACTAACTAATGTTTGTTTTAGATTAGTTGAAAATGAAAAACATGAAAAAACATAATGAAGAGTATAAGGAAATAACTATAGAAATATTCAATGATTGCAATAAAATATTTTATTATTACCCTATTTCCATGCATATCCAATGTCACTATCAAGTAATAAGTATAATATACAACTAAATAATTGAAAATACTAATTAAATGTTCAATATTATCCCCTGAAATAACACACACTTAGCCTACTATAGATTTATCAACTTAATCAAAATTCTCTAATGAAGCATAGAAAATTAGAGAAGACAAGACATTTACACAATCTCACATAATAGTCATAAAAATTTTAATTAATTTTATTTATTTAAAAAATAATACTCACTTTAAAATAGATAAAATAAATGCATATATAGCTTAGGATAAGATCCTCTTATCCTTAATCCTTGTCCAAATGCATCAAGTATGAAATAATACCAACTCCTAATTTAATCCTGTAGATTGTACATATTTTAAAATATATATAAATAAGAGTCTAAATTTATATATATATATATATATATATATATATATATATATATATATATATATCATGTGTAAATATATAAATAAATTATTTATAAATATACTATAGTAGTTATTTCACTGGGTATGAGTAACACTGCTAGTTGAGACTGCACTTGAACTAGACAGAATTTTAGTTAAAATTCATTGACTAGAAATACCATCAGTAGGGGATACTTATGTGTAAAATTTTTTATACAACAATTTAATATTCCTTGTGAATAAATTTCTTGGAGGTAATAATTTAGTTTTAACTACATTTTTTCCTGGATGAGCCTATAAAGGAGTTGTAATAGAAGGCAATATCACAAATACATGCCTTATTGGAGTGTAGACTATAATATAATTAGAATAAGAATACACATTTATAAAAAATAAAGATCATGAAGATGAATTTATCACTTGATCAACCAAACATTCCTACTCTTCTATACTTCCATACTTAGTCATACATGTCATGAAGTCTAGTTCAATAACTTCAAAATTGATATTATGAGGCTTAAATAAGATTACGATCATATTCATTAGTTTCATGTGTAATTACATTGAAGATATAAAAGTGGTATTCAAGGCCTCTAATTTTACTAACTTGTCCCTATAAAAATTTATTAATTAAATAACTTGATCACTACTTCCAAATATTATGCTTTCAAACTCTACTATGAAGCTATTTACAACAATCTATAAAAAAGGTCTAGTTACAATTTTCTCTAGTGGCCTGTATACACCATTAATTTTAATGTATCCAAAAATTCAACTGGATTTATATTTTTTGCTTATAAAATTTTCAATAAAATCCTACATATGCTTATGATATTCCATCAGATGACTTCTCTTATTAATTACATAATTTTGAGGTAGATCTTGGTCTAGAAGCTTCAATAAACTGGGATGTTGATACATATTTTTCGTTACTACCTTGTTGATAAAATTTAATTTGGAATCTAATCTCTTCATATACTCATAAAATCTAAACATATTTATCCACTTTGGTTTTGATTTTACCCTTGACAATTAGATAAAGCATAATATGTTATAAAGGGATTTTGATGAGTTGTGAAAATTATCCCCTATATCTTTTGAAGGTTATATTTTGCCTTGTGCCTATACTATCTTATTTATTTATTTAATCCTAAGAAACATAATTAAGATTATTATAGTGTCATATATCATATAAATAGGATGTTCTTCTTTCCTAGGTGTAGTTCTTTTCCTTATCAATGAGAAGATTTCTTATTCTCTTATAAACTTATTAGCATTACCTATAATTATGATTATTATTATCCTCACCATTTTTGAGTATTTTTTGAAGTATTATCAAAATATTTGGTTAATTTAGACTCCTTAGTGATAAAATAATGTTATCTAGTTGACTACTCTACTTTCATTTGTTGTATCCATGTGGGGGTTAATAACATGTCTTAAGGAGAGGTCTAAGAGGTAAGGGGTAAATGGATTTGATGTGGAGTCATAAAGATATAAAGATATGGATAATTTTAATTGAGAGTTGTGGATAGTGAAGGAAAATGGGGAATGAAAAACTTTTACTTGGAGGTTTTATTCTATGGAGGGGTCCTACAAACATACTTGGTGAGGTCAAGATCCTTGATCAATATATTGTTATATATATTGGGAGAACCTATGTAATAGATACCCTTAATTAGGTGAAGTGATGTGGATGTATGAGATGTATGAAAAATATTTATTTGGATATTATATCCTCAAAATGTGGGTTGGTCACTATGGTGCCTAAGATAGGAGTGGAAATAATTGGTTGTGTAATGTCAAACTGGGTTAAACTTTTCAATAATTTATCAATTGATGTATGTATAATATTGATGGAGTTAGTGGTAGGAATAATATTGGATAAATAATATAGAGTTTTAGTATGTGACATACTATTTTAATAAAGATAAGTCATGGAAATTGGAAGTATTTTTACTAGAACATGGGAAATGGAGACATGTACTAAGTCCTATGGAGAAACTATTGAAGTGACCACAAGGGGAACAACTCAACTAGTTGAATTGACCATCATAGTGATAATTATCATGATTTATTGGTATATCCATTTGTCCATAAAAGAATTTTGATATTTTTATTCAACTTGTTCTTTCTGTATACCCTGAGTGCAAGGAGGAGTGGGAATTGATGTTCCAAAACAAATATGTGAAGGGACCTTCTAAAAGATATCTAATTTTGTTTATTTATATATGTTCACTCCATAGATTGATTTTAAGTCCCCTTACTATGTTGGATCATCTAAAGGTTTTTTTGTCTCCTCTTATTATATGACAGCATGAGTCTACAGGGAGGTGGGAAGAGACCTTATTACATAAATTACTAAAAAGGGGTGGTTTTCACCTATAATGGAGGAAGAGAAGGGAAATGAATTATTATTAGAACTTAAGGTGGTAATATTATTTTAACCACTAGAGTGAATGTAATTATGACATTTGGCATTAGGAATTAACTTATGTCTAGAGTATGTTGCTTCACCTCATTTGGATATGGGACATTTTTTAGAATCCATTCCCTCAACTACTTGTCAACTTATTATTATGTTTCCTTCTCTAAATGGTTTTTCTTTATTTGTTCAGAGTCCTTTTCCTCTTGTTTTATCCTAATTGTATCATCTCTTCTTATATATTAATCATATTGAATCATCTGACTAATCCTCATAAACATCTAAGCCTTTTTCATTCCCACATAAAAATCATAATCATCTTGAACATTAAGAAAAATTAAGTCATGATCATATTATTAGTGGCCATAATCCTTCCTAAATTATATGTGGAACTTGTTTAATTTTTTCTTGATCACCTTCCTAAGTTCCCAATATTTACATCCGACCAACCCAAAATTGAATGAACCCCTATGTTTTTAATTAATGGAAAATTTATTCCTATTTTAGAACTATTATCTCTTAATGTTGAGGGGTGTCTTGTGATATTTGGCCAATCTAGCCTTCTATGGATTTCCATTCACATTGTTGGATAAGTTGATAGTCTATATCTTGATTTAGAAATTTATCCGGTACAAATATAGTAAATAAGAAGGTATCCACTAATTTTAATTCAATTGTGATGATGATATGGTCTAATATAACCATAATCACCCAATTAATTGAGTGGTCTCTTTATCTTATTAGACAACCTAGGCATTGGTTACCCATTTATTGCTCTATAGACCATTGGGTAAATGGTGTCTATTATTTTTTACATGTGATCCTTATATTTATGTATATGAATATTATTAAAGTAATAAAAAATCCATTTTGTCTTATTTGGCTTCTTAGGGAGAACATTAGATAGGGTAATATTCGGACAGATATCATATAATAGTCAAGAAATCATATAGAATTTTACATCTACTTCATCATGCATATGATTTATCTAAGATTTCAAATTGAAGCTTATGATTTCACCTAATGGTGGAATTCCTTTACCTTCAATAATTATGGAAAAAAATGGGACCAAACTCTAATTTACATAAGTGATAGATATAGCTTCATGTAATTTGTTTAATAGGGTCATGAAACTTATGATGCTACATTTGAATTTGGAAATAGGGACCTTCTCATTCATGGTAAACCTTTTATGATTCTAGACCCATCCTAATAATGTAATATTGATATTATTTTCCTTTAAAAAATTATTAAATGATGTTTAATTTTATGGGATGTTGGTTGTGGTAGTTGGTATAATTTTTTGAATGCTAGGCCAGCTACATATGATACATGTTACATGTTATTTTTTATTTTAAATGACTCTTATGCAAGTGATTTCTAAAAATAAATTGAACACGAGGTCAACACAAAGAAATACCTATGGTTTCATTATTAATTTGTGGATTCTAATAATTTTTACTATTAGTAGATCATATATGTAATCACTTTGATCCAAGTACAAGTTTTTTTCATCCTTGTAAGGGTGAGGAACCTCAACCGTTACATATATTTTTGAATAAACTTTAAATGATCCATGTAAAGTAGTTTTTTCAAATTATGTGTCTTTAAATTCCTATTTGGTCCCAAAGTTGAAAAATCAAAGGATAAGGTTCTTATTTTTCTACGTCCATTATTTAATGATTTAAGTTTTATACTAATTTTGAAATATAGGGATTTTAATCGATATGAATCACTAGATAACAAAATGAAATTTGGAAATTAGAAAATGTAATTTGTTTTAAACTAGGGACATAACATATAGTCCATTTTCTTAACTTATGAATTTGTTTCTTTAATCCTCTATGTATGATAATTAATTATAGAGTAATGGTTGTCAGTTATTTATTAAACTTGAATTTGATTTTATGATATCGCCTTTTGCAGGTTCATTTAACATGTGGAACTTCATCTTTATCTTTATTTTCTTAGTAATTTTTTATCTTTTGATATTATTTAGAGATTTTATAGTTGTAGTTATATCATCAATTTATGGTCTTTTAGGCATGATAATCTATGGTTGGATGTGTATCTGAAAGACACATCATATTTATATTGGTTACATAATTTTCACCTATCACAAAGTCTTTCAATCATGTCAACATATGGAGTGGTGAGGTGATGACATGTGGCATTCCATATAGAAACTAACTTTCTGTAATAGTCACATGGAATAATTATATTATGACATGTCACAACTGACTATACATAAGATGAAACATGGCTATTTTTTGTTGAATTGCTTGACATGTATGTGGTTTTCATATCCCATCCAAGTAAACTATGATAATATTATTTATCCCACTAATTCATATCTTGCTATTACAATTTTTGAGTTGGAACATTTCTAGACATCATCTATTTTTATTTGATTCATGTTTAATAATTCCTTTTTGACTTTATTTCACTAGTTGGTTATATTATTTTAGTATGATTTCATAATTATTTTTATGTATTAGTAAGGCTGATGTCAATTTGTGATTCTAGGTAATTTTAAAACATATGTGCTAGATTGGGCCTAGAAGGATCATCTTGAATGTCATGTGATCGTATATATGTAAATGAAAGCTAATGTTGTAAGTGTGAAATAATAAGATTGTCCACTAAGTTTTATGCTATCAAATTTTTAACATCTTATTTACTGATTTTCTTTCTAGGTTAATTTGTGTTCTCCTTTCATGAGTTTAATTATTTTGGTTGGCATTTCTCATTGGCAAATGGATAATTGTGTTGTTATTTAGTGCTTGAGGTATGAAAGGGTAGACCTTGAGGGTCTGTCTCCTTATTATAAAATGGACTATATTATGGTTATTAGCCTTAATCAAAAGCTTATTATGATATTACAAACCTTTTGGAATCATTTTAGAGACCATGGTTATGTCGATAAATTTATTGATATGCATTGATTGTCATTGATGTTAAGGTGATATAATTAAATAATGCATTAATGATAAAGTAATAGGTTTTAAGTGGAGTTGAGAGTGTATATAATGTGTGTACATATTCGGGGGTGATAGACAATGTTAATTTATGTTGTGTTCCTATTACAAAGGTATTATGAGGTGTTATGATTCTTTATGTTCTTGTGGAAGTGAAAAGATTCATCAAAGTAGTCATATGAATGTCTAGGTTCACATAGTCATCTTGGTAAATAAAGCTTAGTGAGCAGATTGATGATGCCAACATTTATGCATATGGAAATATCAAAATGATTTGGGTATATGGGTCTGATCATTTTTATACCAAGATCTTATGTTTCAAATTTCAGGTCATGAGTTTATGGATAGAAAAAGATATCAAGGTGAAAAGTTTGCTTTCTAGGTAGATTGTAGTGTTTCCCATATTTAGCCAAATTTGCAATATCAAATGATCTTTATATAGGGCTGCCAAGTGTCAAAATCTATCTTGATTGTATCAATAATTTTGATTAAGGATCAATGGAACATGGGTGATCATGTATATGAATATCTAATGGCATGTGGTTGATCATGTAGATGAAGATCCAATGGCACATGGTAGATCATACAGATGGAGATCTAATGGTGAGCATGAGGTCAATAAGTCAAAGGATCTTAAGATTTCATGTGGGATTTCCAAGTGGTGTAAGCATGTTTGAATAATAACATTAGGGTACATAAAATTCTTATAGTAATGTCAAGTGGCATAAGTACATAGAGACTGATAGCATGGTGCATATAAGACATGCAGGGCTACCAAGTGTCATAATCTCAGAAGGACAGATCGAAGACCAATGACCAATGATTGAAATTAAATACTAAGAGACTAATGAGGAAATATATGGAGTGTATTTTATCAAATTACTAAGGGGAATGATATTAATACATGTGTCTAAATTTTTTGCATTACATAATGACTATTGGAATTTGAATATTCAAATTAACAAAGGAAAAACTAGTCTGTATTATCTGAGTTATAAATTTTGATGTATGTTGAACATGTTAATGGAGTAAAAATGAAATTTGAAAATAAATCTTATTTTCATCCTAATAATTATTTATAAGGTTTGGATATCTATAAATTTATATTTATTGAGATTCAAAGTTGATTATGTATTTGATCATCTTCTTCAAGTGACGTAAGATGGGTTCTTATATTTGTCTTGATGGTGTTTGGATGTTTCAGGGTGAATTAAAAATTTAATAATGTTTTAAACTCCATGAGGATCATCTATGTGGATTTTGGAGGTTTTACCAATCCATCATTAGTATGAACAAATGCTTATAATTTGACTATTTATTCAACCATAGTGTTCTTGTGTACAAGACTATTATCTGAGTAGATTATGCATATGCAAAGGACTGTAGTAATGGATGCAATCACTTGAAGAATTTTGGTGGGTCATGTGGAGTGGACCTATGTTTTTGTAAATGGTCTCGTGTTTCTAATTTTCTTGATGAAGAGCTAAATAGGTGAATAGGTCTCCACGAGACCTATAAGGGCTACTAAGGCCTATTTGAAAGGTGTAGATACTTAAGGATGACCCATGGATGATATGGCTGACCTATGAGGATGGTATTGAATTATGTATTATTTTGATAAAATACTTAAGGGTTAAGTCAAGTCTTATGGCTGACCAAGAACATAATATTCATGAAGGCTTTATAAATAATGAAATCAAAGGTGATGGTTTAATATGAGTTGAGCAGTGGAATAGAGTGTTGTGAAGTAAAGGAAGAAGAGAGTGAGTCTACCAATTATATGGATTGAAGAGAAAATGAAGTTTAAGATTGTGTGTATGACCTATAGGTCATAATTTTGATGTCACAATATTGTACTTGCAATATTAAAGATTGAGGATGAGCGAAGAGGTCTAAAATTATCCAAAAGGGTATTTTGGATGCATTACTTATGTATGCAAGTTCAAGAGAGTGTGAAGGGTTGAAATAGAGGTTTCAAACTTTATTTATCCATCATATTGAAAAGTAATCAAATTTTTAGAGTTTTTATTTCATAGGTATTGTGTTCATGCTCAACATCTAGAACAAGTTGGTGTTTGTTCATACTTAAGAGTGGGTACTCCTTGTGAAGTAGGTGCTTCAGTAAAAAGGTTTCATGTTTTTGATCATTTAATAAGACAAGTAGTCTATGTGTATGCAGGCTTGAGAGTGGGTTTTATTCCCCATGAGGGTTTCCCACATAATTCATGTGTTGTATGTTTGATCTTGCATCATCTTTATTATTCATTATAATGAATGACTTGTATGCTTTATGAATGCATATGGTGATTGATTAAGGATTGAAATTGAAGTTTGGATTATCTTGCATCATAGATTCACTCCCCCCACCCCTCATTGATTTTACATCTGACAATTGGTATTAGAACCACACCTTCTTTGAAATTTTAACCACTTGAAGGAGATCAAAGGTATAATGGATGATAAAGAGGCTAAAACAATTATTCAAGGTGAAATAGTATGTGATTTATTAGAGATCAAACATCTAAAGAAAGTTAATGAAGGTATACCGATTAAAATATTGAATAATAAGAAATGGAGTAAGAATTTAGATCTGACTTCCTCAATGCATCATGAGATTATTACAAGTACTAATGGTGTGAAAACATAAATAGATATACTAAAAACAACAATCAATAATTTTTAAGACATGATTAATAAATGCATGAATCAAAGGATGGATAATTTGGAAAATAAATCTATGACATATATAGATGTGCTTTTGTCTAAAGATAAGTAGGATTCTAGTTCTACCAAAGAAATCAAAGATGAGAGTCTTAGGTAAATGATGGTAAAACTTAGGGGATGACTGACATTTACAACTATAGTTATGTTTTCAATGTATATTGCTATACTTTTAATGAATATGGTCATAGATATAGGGACTGTACTTACTCTTCAAGGAGTAAAAATGAGGTTCTATGTTATAACTACAATCAATAAAGACACATATCCAATTCAACATTCAAGTCATTGGCACCATCAAATGGTTCAATAAAGACAAATCTAAGATTGAAGAAAATAAGAAACATGATTTAGATAGTTCACCAAAGGAATAATCAATGTTTGTTCAAACTTACTTACATACTCAAGAGGATGAAAATAAGAAATTTTACATATATAGTGGATGATCAAGTCATATGATAGGAGATAATAGTAAGTTTATCTCTCTCAAGAAGCATAATTTAGGCTCAGTAAGATTTGGTGACAATAATTCTACTAACATAGTTGGCAAAGGTTTTGTAAGCTTGAATAATGGTCACACTAGAACTAAAAAAGTTTTATATGTAGAAGGTTTGAAAAATAATCTTCTAAGTGCTATCCAAATGTGTAAAATGGGGAATACTCTAAAATTTCATGACAAAGGGTGTGAAGTGAGAAGATTCAAGTCTAGAAAATTAGTTGTAAACATTCACAAGGTATAAAATAACTTATATGTATTCCATGAAACCAATAGAAAGGAGGTATTCATGAATCAATTAGAGTAAAGTTGGCTCTAGAATAAAATACTTGGACATATGAACTTTGAAAATTTAGTGAGGATCAGTTTAAAAGGGCTAATAAGGCATATGCCTAATATCACTAAGATTATTCATACTCTTTGCAAGGCATACCTTCATGGGAAACAAACCAAAAGAATCTAAAAATCTAAGGAAAATTTCACCAACATTCAATTAGAGTAAATCCACACTAACCTATGTGGACCTAAAAGAACTCAAGGCAAAATAGGTAATAGCTACTTCATGCTATTCATTAATGACTTCACTACGATGACCTAGATATATTTCCTTAAAGATAAATCAAAAGCTTTTGCAAAGTTTAAGGCATTCAAAGCTCTTATTGGAAATGAAAAAGGATTAAGAATAAAGTGTGTGAGATCAGATAGAGGATTAAAAATTTTGGTCTTATATGTTTGATGAATTTTGTGAAGAACAAGGAATTTTAAGATAATTTTATGCAACTAAAACACCCCAATAGAATGAGGTATTTGAAAGGAAAAAACATAACTATCCAAGAGATGACGAGAACCATGCTTCAATATTCCAAACTATTTAAATGGTTTTTGGGGAAGAGGTTGCTAATACATCAGTTTACATCTTAAATAGATGCCAAGTCAGAATAAATGATGATAAGAGTCTATGTGAGCTATAAAAGAAAAAGGTAGCCAACGTCAAACACTTTAGAGTATTTGGGAGCAAGTGTTTTATCAAGAGAGATGAATAAAATCTAGGTAAATTTGACTCAAGTTATGATGAAGGCATCTTCTTAAGTTATTCCTCCATAATTGTTACTTAAAAATGTTTTCAATAAAAGACTCCAACAAATTTTTTAAAGCTCTAATGTAAGATTAAAGAGGTAGGTGACATCAAGAAGCCTAGTTTCTAGATACATGACACTATTGAGAATCCTATTTCAAATAATAAAGTCATACCAGATCAATCAGATGATGAGAGGAAGAGGTAAGACATGACACTAAAAGTCCTAGAATAATATAAAAGGATAATCATATTTCCCAAATTATTATAAATGTGAATGTTTGTTTGCAGACTAGAAGGAGAATGTTGGTCAATTGAAATCAATAAGACACAACTATGTTATCCAAGGTTTGAACCTAAAAAATTATTAAAATCTATCAAAGATGAAAATTAGACATTTGTAATGGTTGAATAACCTAATAAAATAGTAAATAATGAAACATGGTTTTTGGTTCTAAGTCTAATTAACAAAAATGTTATAAGAATCAAGTGGGTATTCAGAAACAAGATGAATGAGAAAGGAGAGGTCACAAGAAATAAAGCTAGACTGGTATGTAAAGGATATGCTCAAGTTGAAGGTATAGATTTTTATGAGACATTTACTCCCATGACAAGAATGGAATAAATTATACTCTTCTTCTTACCTATGAAAGCTTCAAGGGTTTCAAATTTTACCAAATAGATGTGAAATCTACATTTTTTAATGGTAACTTAGATGAATAAGTTTACATTGATCTACCTAAAGGTTTTTCCATGATAAGTAATCAAGACTGTGTTTACAAACTAAATAAGGCTTTATATGGTCTTAAAAAATAATCCTTGACCTTGGTATGATAGATTAGATAAGTATCTATTAAGTTAAGGCTTCAAATATGGGTAGTTGATAGTAATTTTTACATTAAGATAGATGGATCTCATAAATTATTAGTTGTAGTCTACGTTGACGACATAATTTTTGGTTCCAACAATGACAAAATGATTAGAGAA